>CAXKVY010011355.1:0-23109 GCA_964058915.1 Tetropium fuscum | reverse complement strand
TATATATATATATATATATATATATATATATATATATATATATATATATATATATATATATATATATATATATATATATATATATATATATATATATATATATATATATATATATATATATATATATATATATGTATATATTCATAATGTTCATTAAATAAGCCTTAAATTTTTTACAGCACCATTACATTTCATTTTTAACTCATTTTTCCTATAATTTAATGTCCTTTCATACTTTGTCTATTTATGATCCAAAACATTGTAAGATTTTCTACAGCATTTACGTGTTTTATTGCTTCCATTAAGTGTTGCACTTTCGCAATTCACAATACAATGTTTCCAAATACTTGTGCGAGTGGCGATTGCAGTTCTCCCTTCTACGTTTAAAATAAAATTACTGGGCGCTAAATATAAAAAATTTAAATAAATGGTCCCAATTTTTGTTAATTTTCAATAACTATAAATGCTTATAATATGTCTTAAAATTTTCCTATTGAATATAGTGTTATTATATTGAAGACAGTTGATAAACTAAACGACTGGACCATGTGATTTACTAGAACCTTTTATTTGGTGTTTTAATTCGTTTAGTTATAATAATAATAATAACAAAACTGCATGCGAAAGCTTTGAATTCATAGTAGGTATATTAGACCGGCGGATTGCTGTGAGAAATGTGCACAAGTGGTTAAAAGCGATTTATTTCTCTGTTGTGTCGCGTGAGTAGGGACCTAAGGATCATATTCAGAACGGGAGCCCATCGCATCAGTCCCTTTTCACCTAAGCAATCACCTAATGTTATTTTGGACTATTAATTCCGCTTCAGTTGTCGTAGCGAGATCATTTTGGGGGCGATAAACGTGATTATAACTGTATCGAGGCCCTGAGGTCCGTAGTATATAGGCCATGATACATAATACATAACCTAAAGAAATAAAATCCAAAAAACCAATCTCGTAGCCAAACCATCTATTTTCATGAAAATTTGGAACTAAGCTCATCTTATCCTTAACTTCAAAAGCGGCCCATTGTTTTCAAGGGGCGAAAACTTTCGTGAAAAAACATGAATAAATGCAGGTTTAAATGCATGCATTTTATGGATTCACATCTTATTTAATTATGTAAATAAAGCTTATTTAATTATGTAATTTTTTCTGTTCTTGAACATGATTTACGATGTATTTCAAATTTTAAACCCTTAAAAAACACCCATATGCCTAAACAAATAAAAGAAAACTAAAACATTGTAAAAATTTGACATTGATGTATGCATATACACGATACACGTATGATCAATTATATTATCAATTATGAATCTCCAAAAATATGTGAAATGGAAAAATTATTATGATCCGAAGAAATGCGATTTTTTTTTACCATAACTTCCCTAATTTTTAAGTTACAACGTCCATTGAACCACCATTGTACAAGTACTTTCAAGAACTACAAAATCATATACATTTCAGTCTCTCTTTCATAACAGTCTCCGTTAATTTTTATCCTACGTAAATAGAAAAAAAAATTGTTAAGAAAAAACCTACATATTATTTGTACTATATAGTTTTTACCTATCTTTTTTAGTGTTAGAGTTATTTGGAAAATAAGGTATGTTTTAAGAAATTTCGAAAATACGTTTTTCATTTTTATCAATTTTATTTAAAAAAAATACGCATTCTAACCGGGCCAAACCTTTGGATTACATGACTAATACTAAAAAAAAGTGATGTGTAAAGGGATAACGGTCAATATCTATTCTGGTGAGAATAGGTGGGCTGTTAGCGCTCATTTTTTTCTCAAAAATTTGGGAGGCCTACCGTTTCTGCATCTCATCTAGCTTAGTTATACGCTATATTAAAGTAGCACTCATTTTAATGGTCTTTCCAATTACTACAAAAAAATGTTCTATAAATTTTTCTCGAAAAATGCATCAATTTTTCGTTATTTAAGGTTGATTACCTCGAAGCAAGTTATTGCAAAGAAAGTGATTTTCTACGAGCCATAACTCATTACAAATTTTTCGAGAGAAGTCGAAGTTTTCGTGTTATTCGCGAAAAGCCGTCCAAAAACAGCATTTTTAACACATTTTCAATCGCGAATATCACACGTTTGAAACTTGAGAAATATGTATATATCGAAAAAACTTTATGGAATATTTTTTACATAGAATTTGTCCCTGTGTCCACTTACGGGTCATTTTGAGTGAAAAAAATTCCATCCTCGAGAAGGGGTGTTATCCACCCTCAGGATAAAACCACACATCAGCGCTGTCACTTTTGCTCATTGAGCCATCACCTAACTACTCACCAATTTTTACGTCAATCAGTCAAGATTCAAAGAATTCGGAGCGGAGAACCTGTAATGAGTGCACTAATTCCTCAGTACATACCCGTTCAAACCCTGGGTATCCAAACGGGAGTACTATGGACCTCAGGGCCTCGATGGTTATAATTAGGTTTATCGCCCCTCAAAAACAGATCTGCACCCAAAAATGATCTCGCTACGACAACTTAAACGGAGTTAATTGTCCAAAATAACATTAGGTCCCGAACTGTATTTTGCGCGACTATACAGAAGTTAAAAGTGACTGATCTGATGGTCTCTCATTTTGAATATGGTCCTTAGGTCTCTACTGATACGATAGAAAAAAGAAATAGCTTTTAACCGCTTGTGCATAATTCTTGTCAAGTTAACGTTCTAATCAGACTACATAACAATTCTCATGTTGCTACGTTTCAATATTGAATATTTAGTTTGCAAGACTCAAACTGGAATTTTCAATTTAGATATGGGAGACAGAAACAGTACAAAATAAATGGTTTTACCATCCATTAAAATGTACTCAATATAAAATTCATAAATTTTAATCATGAATTTTCTAAAATAAAATTCGGGAGAAACTATATAATCCATGTTTATCAACATGTACATTAGTACCATCCAATTATCCAATCAAACTTTTTCGTACCTCGCCGAATAAGTGAGGTTTATAATTTTCGTGAACTTATTGATACCGGGATAAGAGGTTTTTTGCAAACACATTTTTTAACAGCATCGTGTTTACCTTGATGTGTATGTGTCTTTCTGAAAATTAAATATCCCGCCTGAAGGAATAACGCAGAGTGAATTACATAATAACTCGTCTAGGAAAGATAATTATAATGGGTGTTCTGATTAATTCTGTTCAAATTAAAATTCCAACGTTCCAACAATTAAACGTATCTACCTAATTTTAAGCCACAATTTCACACGTATTATACGGCGGAAATAATTTGATATCGCTTGATGCATCCTCTTGGGGAAAACTTCCTTCCCAACACGCCCATTTGGAGAAAGTTGAACTGATAAGACTGATTTATTGCCTAGATGCTTTAAAATGAAAATTTCAGTTATGTAAATTTCAATGACCTAAATACAGAACGAACAATGAGTATTGAAATATTAGCAGATACGTATTAGTCAAAATGTGAATACCCAATTTATTCTGCAGAACAATTTTTTGAAATATGTTAATATGATAAGACATAATTTTCTTTTGTATAAATAAGTTAAACTGCTTTTATTGTTGCTTTCTCCTCACGTAGCATATTGCTTTCATTGTTGCTTTTTCCCCACGTAGCATACTGCTTTTATTATGACGTTCTCCCCACGCACGCACGATAGATATATCTGCTTACTTAGAACAGAAAACTGTTGCCGCCTATATTAACCGCTACTACTGTTGCTTCCTATAAAACCATGCACTTACTTGCCTTAAAACGTTTTAACTACATCTCACCACAAAACATAACCGATTCATAAACAGACTGGGGTATGGACATAACCTGTAAGTACATTGAAGCATGTAAATAGAGATATGTAGATAGACATACATCGTATTGACCGTGAAACTTTAATAGTTAGAATAACCTGTTAAACTAATAGTGTGTCTCACTGTAGAAGGTTGTAACCCTATTCTCTGTATATCACGTAACCTCTGGACATTTCCGATCTCCAGCTTGAAGCTACCTGAGGCCCCCATTGCACCGTCTTTGGGGTAACGTGGGAACCGTACATGTGTGTGTGAACACTAGGTTAGTTTGGTCTATATAAATATAAATTAATTATCTACCACTTCCCGGATATTCAAATAATTCCCGGATAGCTGATTTTTTTTTCAGGGTCGATGGAGGGGTGACTCTCGAGTATCCAATCAAACAATTCACAGTCCACGCGCCTTGTAGGGTGTTGCATTAGGGGTGGTTTATTTTTCTTTTTTTTATTTTCCATTTTAAACTTGTACATAATAATATTCTCTTTGCCTAATCAATACAACTAATCCCTAATCCTAATCAATACAACTAATCAATACAACTTTGCCCAATCAATTATTTTTGGTAACTTTGATTTTTGACGGTCTTACGCCCATTATATGGGAAAACATCTACCATATTTATTTATTATGGTTCAGAAAATATACAAACAAATGGATAAAGGAACTGTCTCCTGAGTTCACAACCAAAAAAACGCAGTCCAACCCCTTCGGGGTTTAGCGCAATAGGGGTGGTCTAATTAATTTGGGGCGGTTTAATTTCTGGGTCACTTGTACTTAATAAAAATCTCTAAACCGGTATTTCCTTATAATTAATATTTGTAATGTTGATATTGTTGATGTTTTAAATTTGAAAGAAATTTAGAAACTTGTAAAGAATATTGTTATGTACCTACAAGAGGGAAAAAGGAAATAAAAAAAATAATAAGAAACCATCCCTATTGTTACACCCTACAAGGGGTGTGGACTGTGATTTTTGGTTAGATACTCGGGAGACATCCCATTGGCCCTGACAACATCAGCTTGCGGCACACATTTTTTTGAATTTTTTTTATTGGACTTTCAATGTTATTCCGGATCTCATTCAACGAATCAATCAACTATAAGACCTACTAATGAAAAAAAAAGTTATGAAATTTACCTGATATCCATGTTCCATTGAATCTAGCAGCAGGTGGAAGTTTGACAAAAATATCTTCTAATGACGGCTTTATTCCTTTGGTTCTAGGACCTTCCTCTGGAGGCGAAACTAGGACAATACTGAAGACAATTAGGCCCAAAACAGCGACGATTACCAACAAAGCAATAAATATTCCTCTCCAGTTTCTTTCACTCGGAGAACTGACAACCAACTCCTGGAATGTAAAGAATACAGTAAATCACTTTAATGGTAACTGTAACTCCACGAGTAGTATTTGTTATTGGTTTAATGAGTAAATAAACATAAAATATACGTATTACGTATTATGCCTCTCGTTAAGCTGTCATTCCACAGAGCATGTAATTTAGTTAAGTATCCTGCGAATATTTAATAAAGTACAATTCATAGTAAATATTCTCATCTAGATAGGTCTACACGTTGAAAAAGTAGCTGCACAAGTCAAGTTTCTATGTCAAACGTCGCTAAAATATTCTATTAGTACTTTATTTAAGAAAACGTGAACTTTACTTACGTACGTAAGAAATCGTGAACTTTATATAAAATCGCCTCGGGTTGTCGGATCTTTAATTATTTGACTACAAGTAAAAAGCTGCATATCTTTAGTCAGTTTCAAAAACCTCCTCAACAAAGTTAACTAGTATTTCGTTTTACAGTAAATTAATTCTCATTTTTTTCAAATTTGTGTCTTGAGAATGTACTCTTTTTAATAATAAAAAATCATACTTATTTTTGTCGACGTGTTTGGTGATAATGTGTTATTTCTATTTAATATATATTTTAAACCATTTTATTGTCTATCATGTTCACTTTCTTATATATTTTGTGTTTTGTAATTAATTAGATATTTTACATTTATATTTTAGATTGCTTAATCATTTTATACATTTGCTCCCTTTACAAGTTGCGTCACCGGCATGTAAATATCTCATTTATAATGCGTTATGGTTTACGAGATCAATAAATATATTTTTCTAATTTTGATATGTAAAGTGACACCTTTCAAAACCCTTCGACGTTAGGAAACGCCTTACTTTTCACAACCTGTTACGAAAAGTAAAATATTACGCAACTGGTTTTGTAAAGTTCATTTCATAGTAAGTCATTTAGACCTGACAAGCTATGAAAGTGACAAGCTGTTACACCGTTTCAACCTACTGATTTTTTTTTAAATGTATCAAATTCAGAGTTTCCATCTCATAAAATATAAAATTGAAAATGAAAATATCTTATATGAAACACGTTGGGAAACATTATTTTGTGTACCTCACATCCTTTTGCGGAACTGCTAGCGCTCGTTCCGCAGAAATCTGCTCGTTACACAAAATAGTACTTTTCCCAACTAGTCACATAAATAGCTATTATTTATATTTATTTAAGTCAATATTATGATTCCACTTTATACTGCTATGTATTGCCTATTAAATCATTATATCAATTTCAGTGATTTGTTGCATATTGGAATCTGATTCATGTCCCAGAAAAACATTTATATCCATGATAGAATAGAAGTAATGAGTATTCATTTTCCTCGTCTAGTGCGAGTGAATATAAGTATATATGTAAAAAAAATGTAAGTGGATCCACGACCAAAAGGTCAGTGTCAAAACCTGCCACTACCACATTTTCTTTAGGTTTACGTTTATTGCTAACAATTATTAAATATCCATTTAATTTCTTATTTATTACAATACATTTTGAAACATTTCAAATTCCGATACGTGTTTTGCCTGTAATATTGCTGCAAAGTATGTACCTTCTGATACATTTTCAAAATGGCTGATGTATGTATATCAGAATTTTTGGGTAGCAGATTAAGCTGAAATTTATTGTCAAAATGAATATTGAAAATGGAGGCTCCAAGACGGCGGAGATTTTCGGCATATAACAAAATAAATGTAAAATATTTAATAAATAAAGCTTTTTATAAATAAAATTTTAAATTAGTTTAAAAATAATTAAAACTGTAGATATTATGTGGAGGTTTGTGGACTAAAATAGGCGAAAACCCAAGACCGGTGCTATAAATCCTATTAAAGATGAGAGGTTAACGAACTCCACTCAATCTGACCTTAAATTATAGAGCTCGTAGAGATAAACAGATCTCCAGAGGCCCACACTAGTGTAATATGCGTAGGAAGGCGTATAATATAATAACCTAATATTACGTGTTACACTGCAGATGGTTATATTTCCATATTTTCTCAGACACTTCTGTCTTACCTGTTAAACCTACAAATTACTCTCGCTAAAACTACAAACTCTCTATTTTTTTCTAGCCTCTATTTTTGCTTGTTCCCGATGTACTTTTCTGTTATTCGAAATTGATATATACATCAATGTCTCAAGTAGAACAATTTCTAGCCTACTCCAAATCTTGACTAGAAGTATTGGAAATTTTACGCATTACGCAAATTTTTTAACGTTTTCGTTTGTATCTTCAGTCTCGATCACCGAAAGATGTATTCATTTTTATTTCTGGTTCATATATGAGCCCAACCAATCTACTGTTATCTACGTTGGTGAAGATGATGTTTCAATTTGTTATTATCTCACTGCAAGAAATCTTAGGATTAAAAATATCAGAAAATTTAAGATGTCAACTCAAGAAATGAATTCATTCTTAAAAAATTCACAGACCTTGCATCATACGCAAGTGTCTTAGGCGTGTTGAAAATACGCACATATTTTCTGTGTGCTACAGTACTATTGATTCTAATTGACTTGAATTGATTCTAAATTTAATTTTTTTAAATTGAGATTTTGAATAAGAAATTACAAACATAAATGCAAACCTTATTTATAAATGAATAAATGCATTTGTCACTGTAAAAGTTACAAGTAACTTTTGTTACTCTCAAAGTAATAATTGCATAATTGGGATTTATTAAATATAAATTAAATTGTCCATATTAATATTTATTAGTGAATTATTTTTTAATTCTACTTCTTGATTTGTGACTTCTCTAAATGTACTAGTACTTGGTAAGTATATATTGTTATTTTCTTCAGGATGAAATAATTGTTTTGCAACATTCCTGTACGTATCGCAGAAATTTTGAGTTGATAAAAAACGTTTATGCGGAATATGATTAGGACGTAATTTTGTGTATTTATGATATATATCCATCAAATTTAATCCTTCTTCTACCTCACCTCAGGTGTATACCGGGTGACACAGGAGACATGTAACGCTCTGTAACTTTACTATTTAAAAAGTTAAAATTTTGGGAGAGTTGTATATTACATAATTGTCCTTTTTTTGAGCATATCAAACATTTCCTTAAACTTTCGGTTTAAGCGGAAGTGACGCAAACTTTGTTATTTTAAATGGTACCCTGTATTTTTTTTACCCATCTGATTGGTCTTTAAATTCTCTTTTCAACCATGTATCGCACCATGGCATTTGTTTTTAAACTGACAGTTAATAATCATTTTATTGTATTAAGCATAGGTGGCCATGATATGAACCTTGGCAGATATTGATGCTTAGTGTGCCGTGATATCGAAACACTTCTGGTACGCAACTTTATGTCTCATATTTTTTTGGGCATAATCAGTAGCTGAACAGACTAACTAGATCTTTCTTATTTAAAAGAAAGAATCTCTAAACAAGCAACGATATTATAAAAACTTAGATAGGAACTCCATTTTTTCATTTGACCTACTTAAAAAATACTTATTTATCTTTTATTTTCGGCCATTACAATTGCTGTAGCTATCCCATTTTGCTTGCTTCATTAAAATTAGTATCGATAATTATTGCATAGTAATGAACATTGTTACTACCTACTGTAACAAAAATATTTAGTTAGGCAGGCGGTGGAAACAAAATAAAAGAAGGTAAAAGGAATTATTTAATAAATAAAAAACATTTGAAAAAAATAATGAAAAACCATTACACTAAGGAATACATTTTTATATAGAAGGAATGAAATTAAAATAAAAGATTTACTGAAACACTAAATACAAAAAATATTTTTTACTCAAAATGGTGCTCAAAATGTTGTCCGTAATTATCTTTGCACAATCGAGTTTTTGTGACGGTAGCTCTAAGCATGTTATCTAACTGTAATTCAGTAATCCCATTAATGGCTCTTCTGACTCTCATTTCCATGTCTTCTCGGTTTGTTGGTGGAGTCCTATAAACTTTTTCCTTGAGGTGGCCCCATAATAAAAAATCGAGCGGCGTAAGGTCCGGTGACCTTGCAGGCCATCTTACGGGTCCATTTGTTCCCATCCAGTTATCTCCAAACCTTTCATTTAGGTAATTCACCACTACCCTGCAGTTATGTGGTGGAGCCCCATCCTGTTGAAACATTATTGGGTCAACATTAAGTGGCAGTTCTTCCAAAAAATCTTCGATCTGGTTTTGCAAAAATTCCAAATATCTTTCTCCATTTAATGGTCCGTCAAAAATTATGCCAATTACCCCCAACCATACATTAAAACTAAATCGCTCCTGATACGCACTTTCTTTCATAATTCTGGGATTTTCCTGTGCCCAATAACGAGTGTTGTTACGATTGAATAATCCCAAATTAGTAAACCTGCATTCGTCGGAAAAAAAAATTTGTTTATGAAAATTATTGTCCACATTGTGTCTGTTGAAAAACCAATTACAATAGTCCAATCTTCTTTGAAAATCATTTTCGTATAAATGCTGGTCTATTTGGTACTTGTATGATTTAAATTTGTTTCCTCAAAATGCGTCGAGCTGATTCCCGATTTACACCGGAGGACCACCTCAATATGTCTTATCGAAATTGTGGGATCTGCTTCGACAATTGCCAATACATTGATTTCCGATTCTTCATCGATAATAAAATTATTTCCAGGTACATTTGGTTCTCTTCTGAATTGCTGTTCAACTCTTCCAAAATAGTTGTACGGTGGATGATTTCTTTCGGGAAATCTTTCTACATATAACTGAGCAGCCTGTCTGCTATTTTTTTTACATTCGCCATAGATTAATAGCATATCTACTTTTTCATTTCTTGATTATACATGATAAAAATACTATTTAAAACGCGCAAACTTAGGTATAATTTAACAATAAATACTTAAATCGTTGTCAAGTAAACAATTCTTAATTGTCAAACCAAAATGACGCGTCTTTTTTCATTTTATTTTGTTTCCATGGCCTGCCTAACTAAATATTTTTGTTACAGTAGGTAGTAACAATGTTCATTACTATGCAATAATTATCGATACTAATTTTAATGAAGAAAGCAAAATGGGATAGGTAGAGCAATTGTAATGGCCGAAAATAAAAGATAAATAAGTATTTCTTAAGTAGGTCAAATAAAAAATGGAGTTCCTATCTTAGTTTTTATAATATCGTTGGTTGTTTAGAGATTTTTTCTTTTAAATAAGAAAAATCTAGTTATTCTGTTCAGCTACCGATTATGCCCAAAAAAATATGAGACACAAAGTTGTGTACCAGAAGTCTTTCGATATCACGGCACACTAAGCATCAATATCTGCCAAGGTTCATATCATGACCACCTATGCTTAATACAATAAAATGATTATTAACTGTCAGTTTAAAAACAAATGCCATGGTGCGATACATGGTTGAAAAGAGAATTTAAAGACGAATTAGATGGGCAAAAAAAATATACAGGGTACCATTTAAAATAACAAAGTTTGCGTCACTTCCGCTTAAACCGGAAGTTTAAGGAAATGTTTGATATGCTCAAAAAAAGGACAATTATGTAATATACAACTCTCCCAAAGTTGAAAATTTTAACTTTTTAAATAGTAAAGTTACAGAGCGTTACATATCTCCTGTATCACCCGGTATATATATATATATATATATATATATATATATATATATATATATATATATATATATATATATATATATATATATATATATATATATATATATATATATATATATACACCAGTTTTTTCAATATAAGTATAAATAAATGAAGTTTAAATGAATTAAATTTTTTTTACATTAAACATATCAATATTTGGATATATGCAGTATATGAGCTGTAAAATAATAGAAATAATGTTGCAAATTACGTTCAACTGGGAAGGAACTTTTAATTTCAAAGCCTCTGTAAAGTATAATGCTAGACCATTATGGTGTTGACAAGAGCTTGTATTGATCTCGTAAAACAAATTGAGATCCAGCTGGAAAATCTAGGAGGAAAAATACAGCTTCGAGTAGCGGCGTTGGGATAATGACAACGTACCAGATGACTATCTCTAGGGCTGTTACAAGTTTGAACGTTATAAGGCGACCTACAATAATATGCAGGATTGCAAAAGTACTTGGTAAGGTATATAACTAAACAAATAATTTATTAGCGATCTATTGCGATGTGACTAACGGAAAGCATAAATATACAGTGAGCAGTAAGCGTGTAAAAGTTGGTATAAATTAGATAAAAAAATTATCGACTTTTAATTAATAAATAAAAAATTGTAGACTTTTGTAAAAAAAAGTCCCAGATACATCGAATTCATGTGACATGTCTTGATAGGTTTTTTGTTTTTCAGATAATGGTATCACTGACATTTTTTATAGCAACTACTAAATAGATGTGTCGAAATAACAAAATGATCCAAAGTAAGTACCTAAACAGTTTATAACAGTTGGCAATATCAAAGAGCGACCTAGTGAGCCAAACTACAGGTGATGGGTTTGCAGAAAAAAACTACTCAAACTGCAGAGACCTCAGCAGTGCAATATAATATATAGTGTAATATAATAAAAAAATTAAAATATTATTTTTGAATACTAAATATTATACATTTACATAATTGTGTGAGGTTCTTTATTGCTATACTCCAAATGGTAGCCCCAGTTTAATTTTAGGGTCAGGGAAAGGAACAGCGTTTGATTAATACGTACGGATTCAAAATTAACTATGCAATAAATTTTTAAATTTTAATCTGATTAGCCTGGAAAAGCTCTGTTCTGGGAAAGCGAATAAGAAGGGCCACTGACGTCAACGACGAATACGAGTCGAGTTGTTAATATGAAACGTCTTGCTGAGGCTTAGAAACTGATTTACTAAGAAGAAAATATTATATCAACTACCTACCTTAACATTTAAGTTTTCATATTATCTCAAATAATAAATTATTTACTTATGAGAATACCAGATTTTGTGTGGGAATAAATAACTAGCTGTGTAAATACTCTTATAGTTTTTTAAACTATATTTCAACGCGGATTATCGAGGCAATTTCCAGTGGCTATATGGATGCGCTAGGAAAATTTATTGTATTTCAAACGCTTTATTTATTGTTTGTCAAACGCATGTTATAATGAATGTACATTTATTAATCAATGTATATAATATACTAGTATAAGCTTGTATATTATAATACACACTATAGTGCAGTATATCGTACTATGGCTAGTATATTATATTACATATGAGTATTACATTAGAGATTAAATAATTATAAAATTCTTGAATCTACTGGTATTTATGAAGCGGTTTTTCTCGATATACACAAAACTGCAGAACTTCATATGTGCATCATCAATTTCGAGCTTGGTATACTAGGAAGTAGTTACCCATGCGGTTAGTACCATCTACTACCGGGTTTTGATCATAACCATCTAGAGAAATTATGGTTGGACTAGCTAAATATATCCTAACATCGGCGCATTCGCCATATAATGAACTATACTATATAATATACATTTTCCGTTGCATCAGATGAGGTCGTTCTGATTTTTTTATATGTTGTATGTGATGAAGTGGTAAAGACAAATGCACGTTTTCTACCTCGAAAGCCTTCCGTTATTCCGTTATTCCGTTATTCCGTTATTCCGATATTCCGTTTTTATCATTGTTAAAAACTTTAAAAACCATTAAATTTTCTGTCTTTTTTCAGTTTTTGTCAATTTTTACCGCCATGGACCTGTGTGGCGGCAAAAGTCATAATATTCACTTTTTAAGTAGACTAAATTTGCAGCAAAATGTAAACAATTTGGTCTCGGTAGCCTAAATAGTTTCTAAGAGATAAAATTTTCAAAAAAAAAGGAAATTTTATTTTTCTTAAGTTTTCGTCAATGTTGACCACTTTTCAGATTTTACGGCAACACTCATCATATATGTTATTAAATTACACTAAAATTGCAACAGAACGATACCTAGTCTATGTAGACCTGATATGACGTACAACTATTAAAAGTTGTTGAGGTAAGTAAGTAAATATTAGATGCCTTTTGGAGGGTATTATCATATGCATATTCTGATTATAATAAAGTTATTATTATTAATTCGTAATTCTGCAGTTCTATGTTAAGATGCACCGTTTGAAGCTTGCCAACGAATCTGTTTAAAAGTGACGTTATTCGAAATGTCAGTTTTACAATTTATTGTTATTGGTTTTCCACCGCCAATCACGATATACGCTAATTTTAGTAAACAAATCCATCCGTTACTTTATAGCGAAAATATAACATTTTATGAACACCTTTGTCTTTTTATTTGCAACACTAAAATGCATGATGTTTGGTTCACTGTGGGCAAGATAAAAGTTGACTGAAAAAATCGGGCATTTGTTTAGTTTAACACCCTGTATAAGAATATTTTCTTAACTTTATCTTGAGATTAAATTGATGAGATGGGAGCCAATAGAGTTTCCCGTAAAACGATAAAACCTGATACATAATAATGAATTTTTAACCGTTTTACTTATAAACAGTTTTGGCGTTATAAATCTTGGACAATTTTAAGGTGTCCCGAAGCAAATTTTGACGAGATACATGTTACCTAAAGTGCCTTTCATAAAGATATAAATAGTTTCACCTTTAACAGTAATTAATCATCTGATGTTTGGGCGGAGAAGGCTAAGCTTGCTAAGTTATGAATTTTCACGTAATTTCACAAATGAATTGTTTAATCAATGTTGCTGTAAGCTCTATCCTATACAATTATAAATCGACAGTTACCATTGTACGCTTGTACGTGTACGTATTTAGGCGAATACCTCATATTGATTATAAATTCTATATATGTATTTGCTTAAAAAAATGTAATTCGTATTATACCATTAGTTACTTTCTATTTACTAGTTTCACCAGTAGTATGTGCAGTATCAGTATGTAGTAGTTGATTTCGGGTGTTCTCCCATGTATTTCATATCGAAATCAACTACTACATACTACACCGATGGAAACCTGAAAACCTACATAATTTGTCTCTACGGGGAGAAAACATTCCACGAAGCACAACAATATCTATGAAGGGCAACGACTCATGATCATCTATGAATATATAAGGATTCAGTTCGACATTTCCAGATATAAGGATTCAGTTCGACAATTCCAGTGACCAGCAACGAGAACCTGAAGATGGCAGATGTATATATATATATATATATATATATATATATATATATATATATATATATATATATATATATATATATATATATATATATATATATATATATATATATATATATATATATATTTACATGTATATATTGCATATTAGTTTTTCTTTCGCCTTTATGTTTAGAGACTCTTCAGAATGATGTACGATTTATTTAATTGGTCATTTACATTGGAATTTTTTATTAATACCTACTATTTTCATAGTAATATTTTTGTGTGGCATTAATTTTGAGAGAAACTTACATCCATAGAAAATAATTACCTACCTACTCTTTGTACTTATTCTATTCAAACATACTGATATATAAAATCATCAGGCATACATTTATCTAGTTCTGGAAGATTTACTGGACAAACAATTTAAGTATCACTTTCTCTTTAAATTCTTATGAAGTCTATTACATATGTAATTCAATATTTTCTAGCATATAGCTAGGGAAGTAGTTGTTTTAATAGATTCTTCAATATTTTATGCATTTTACTTTTAACTTCTTCTAGATAAATGTATACCTGGTGCTTTTATATATGAATATGTTCAAATAGCACAAGTATGAATAGTAGACTAGGTAATTATTTTCTATAAATGTAAGTTCTTGTCAAAACTAATGTCACATGAAAACGTTGCTATGAAAATAGTAGGTATTAATAATAAATTGAGAGTTAATGACCAATTCAATAAATCGTACACCATTCTGTAGAGCCTCAATAAAGGCGAAAGAACTTGTGCAACCTCTCAATGATTCGTTTCCGTATATACACTACAGAACATAATGCCTCACGTCATACAAATTTATTTTATTTACCAACTGCGCGGACAAACCTTAGAAAATGTTCTCTTTTAAGTAATATTTCTGATATTTATAATAGTTCGTCCGTCTATATTTCTTCTTGTTCGCTTTCTTTTATAAAAAAAATAACTTTATAACTTTTGCTTTGATTTTAATGTTGGCCTCGTTTTATTTTAGTTAGTTTAATTTTTTTTTTGTTATTTTTATTAATCAATATTTCCTGTACTTAGTGTACGCATTTCCTGTACTTTGTATAAATATAGTAATTGTAATCAAAGTGTAATTTTCTTTTATATTTTGTTAATCCTTTCTGTAGTGTTTTCATATTTCCTTATGTTTTATGTTGATTATGTTAATTATTTTCATTGTTTTGTTATATTATTGTAAACTTATTTTTTTTCTTGTTACCATTCTGATATTGGACCGTTAGGCCTATTGAATGGTGTACTTATAAGTAAATACATAAATAAATAATAAATAACTACTGCAACAAATTGAAAATAAAAAAATTGCTTGATATTTAGCTGGCACACGAGAGCCTGTTCACAACAATGTTTTTCGGGTTGGCCTTAATCATATCTGACCTAACAAAACACTATTCCATCTATACATCCACCTATACATCCACATCCACATATACAAAAAAAATATTATTTCTAGCCTGAAATACTTCCATACCCTCCTAATAGTCCTCTCTAAAAAATTACACGACCACTAGCGCCGGGTCTAGGGAACAGGGTGAAATGATGATTTTTCACAGTTTTTCGTGAATATCTCAAAAACTATAAGGTTTAGCGCAAACGTCATCCTATACGCAAATGATGTACATTAAATTGCGAATAACAATTGTCATATAGAATTATGGTAAAGTGAACGGTTTCAGTGATATGGAGCGGTAAATATTTCTGTTTTTTTCTTTGTTTTGAATGTGGGTTCCGTGAAAACTAATGTCACGCAAAAATGTCACTGTGAGAATAGTGTGTATTAATGATATATTCAAGTATAAATGACCAATTAAATAAATCGTACCTAATTCTGAACATCTTCAATAAGGTGAAAGAACTTGTACAACTTATATATGTCCAAACTAAGGTAAGTGTTTTCCTTTGATTATTTCTCATTGTAATGAATTGCCACAAACCCAAGTTTTCTTCTCATAATAAATGTGAATAGCAAACAACTAAAAGCTATACAGTTTTATATTGAATACTTTCTTCCATAAATTTTTTTTTTCAGACCATTTTTTTTAAATAATAATAAATTGAAAATGCCTCAGGCCTGAGGCGAAACGTCTTTTATAATATGACACTAGAACTTTCAACTCTCCATATGGCACCATAACGATCATAAATTATATATATATATATATATATATATATATATATATATATATATATATATATATATATATATATATATATATATATATATATATATATATATATATATATATATATATATATATATACATATATATATATATATATATACATATATATATATATATATATATATATATATATATATATATATATATATATATATATATATATATATATATATATATATATATATATATATATATATATATATATATATATATATATATATATATGCATGTATGTATATATTATTCGTTGCCAATTGCAGATCGTTTTCTGCTCTTAACTTCCTAAATTACAAATATGCTGAAGGAAATATAAAAAATATTTACCTACCTCGACATAAGCATATGGGGCAGCAATTTTCACTCGGTTTACTGGGCTTTTAACGTTTGTTTTGGCAGGCTTGTCATCTTGTTGTTTGGGTTTAGGTTTCTGTTCTTTTATTTCTGCATCCTTTTTCTCGGTGGTAATTTTTTTAAGAAATTTTAATTCGATTTTATTGTTTAATTCCGGCATTATTTATTGTCTTACGAATGTAGTTTATATAATATATATTTATATTCTTAAATATGTGCGGATCGGACAGTTGCGTTTTAAAAAAATATATGTATGTTTAGGTATACCTATATTAATATTGCTTTATATCATATTAAACTATTTAGTTTCATAACAGGTACATAATTACAAAAAATACTTTCATCTATGTATTTACATTGACGAGGATGACATTTAAGCACACTTATACGAACATTTAAAACATTTAAGACACATATTACTTTAGTTATAAGGAAATTAGGTGGTTAATCTGAACAAATCAGGTGCATGAGGTTCTTGTTTATGTTTACGTTGTGCTTTTCAGTTCTATATTTATATAAAAGTTGGACATTTAAAGCGTCAGCTAGTTAATCACAGTGGTCTATTTTATACATGTGTAGTTATGAAAAATAGTGTTTTATATAATTTTACGTTCGTTTACGACGATACGGAAGGCTTGCGATGCATACGAAACAACTGAAACACCCAAACTGAAAGCGTTCGAGAAAAGCCAATAGAAGCCCGCTTCACGCAACTAAACCTTACATTTCAGCGCCAAAATATCTGGTAGAATTCTGCGTGTTCGGAATAGACAGCGACAATGTTTTCTTTTGTAATTACTTTTGGGTAAGGTACGATCTTTTGTACTCAATTTACTTTATTCTATTATCATGTCGTACAGATCAAATTAGAACTTCATTAAATTTATAGCGTGACAAAGCTGGGTTATTAAATTATATTTTGTTAGCCCATATCCACTAATAAATTTAATAATCCCCCGTAAAAGGGTGGTCCATACCAGCTTCCTACTAAATAGCGTACTGTGTTACGCTCCGTATAATTGGGATTTTTAGAGAAGTCACTGTTTAGGTGTTTGAGTTTTTTATAATCAACGCTTGCAGATTGGCTGGATATAACTTTTAAATGAAGGTAAGCCATCTATTTTCTTATACCTCCGGCCCATGTTCTATTTTTGCCTTTTTCTCTAGAACTTGCCATGCATTAGACCCTAGTGTCGAAAGAGAAGCATCTCGCCTAAGCCACACTTTCGAGAAGCCGCTTAACATCTTGACTGAGTTATATATAAGTAGCTCTATTCATTTAACCTCGTAATAATTAGCCTACTTAAAAAGTCAAAACATCACAAATTTTTCGAGAAAATATATCATCCAGAAGAATGATGGATAACATGGTAGCATCAGATAACATGGTAGCAGCTGCACTGAAGGTTCAAGAATGGAATTCTAATGGCAAGAATTATGCTCTCTTATTTAAGGAGGAACATACACAACAAAAAGAATTTATTGTATTATTGCTATTAAACGATTTAATTCTTATATGACAATGACAGTTTCAAATAGTCGTACCTATATGTCGACAAAATGTTGCTAATTCTTGTACAAAGTATCTTTCCCGCACTCGACTGCTTCACCCATTGGGCCACTTTTTACATTGCACTTGTAAGGGAAATAACTTTCTACTGTGACGCTCCTCTTCTTGGTCATATCTCGAGCACCACTGTCTCTTTATATGGCAGGCGCACCACTTTTCCTTACAGGTGGTGCTGTAATGGCCTTGAATATCTGCGAGTGGAGACAGGCGGAATCCCAAGGGTCACGTGTTCCACAAATAGGCCTTTGATTACCCTATCTTAAAGAATACACAGATGACGGTTACATCAGGTTTATTGTTAATCTGTGACCAACAGATTTATATACAGATTACATACAGATCAGATACAGGTGACTCAGATTTCCTCCCTCCCCCACTCGACAGACGAAGTGCACGAGCTAAAAGGAGGCTCTGTGTAGAAATACAGGCGAATTGCACGACTTGAGATGGGAATCATCCTGTCGAAGTACAGACGAAGCTTACTAAAGCAGAAGTAGCTTACTAAATAATTTACAGCGGCGGAACTGCTTTTGTATGACTTGTGACGCATTATTCGTGACTTTCTACAGGTGTATTCGTGGCAGTTCAGCGTACGTTGTGCGGTACGATATTTCTAGCTGGCTCGGGGTGACGGCTATGGGGGTTCCTGGTATTGGAATAACTATTTGCGGCGGCGCGGTAAGGGCTTGTTTACTACTTGACTATAATCAGAACTGAATATATAACTAAATATTATTACACATCGAAAATGGAATGGAATTTTACGGCCTATATTAACAGAACAGAGAAAAAGATTGTAATATACAAGTACAGGATTAAATACCTAACGAAAATATTCAGAAATTATAGTAATGAGGGGGAAATTATTAACACTTCATTATACTACCGTAATGCAAGAACTACATATTTCTGCAAGCACATTAATACATTTTGTTTTTGGCACTAACTCTGTTTTAGATGGAGTTGCAAAATGTTTGGGAGAAAATTAAATTATCAAACCACAGAACGAAGGGGAAATTAAGGATTTTATCAGAGAGAAGGTAAAAGAGACAAATCGGCCAACAGATGAGGTCCAGGCGCAAATCAAATGAAGTATTCAATGAAAAAACCCAGAAAACTTCGTAGAAGGATATTATGAGATTATGAGAATTTCACTGAGTTTATGAAAGACAACTATAAGGAACTGCGTGTAAATTTCAAGAAAATACAAGTAAAACTTCATAGAAGCCGAAAATGGAGAAACAGGATTATTTTCTGTCCAGGAAACAACCAAAAATATAAATTATCCTACAATGTTTATAATTCCTACCATCTATACAATCCCCCTTCCCACCTAACATAACCGTAGTTATTTTATTGTGTATATTTTGCTTTCATATCTGTATCGAATTTTTATTTCACCTTTAGGACTTCTTACAAGAAAAAGGCAACAATAAATAGTGGACATTAACATATTTAAGATTGTTATGGGTTTTAATTTGTTTATTTGTTTTTTTACTTAGTTTTACAGGCTTTTCGATGTTTGAAAGTCTCTGTAACAACATTTATGTTTTTTTTAAGTTCAAAAACGAAATGTAATGGGTCCTAGTCAAGGTTTAGACGGATTTCACCTCTGCCATTGCACCAAATGGATACCCGCTCCTTTGATTTTCCAAATTTTCAATAAAGCACATTTTAAAAGTCTATCTAGTATTTTATTTGGGTTAAAGACCCTCGTGTTATATGAGTGTCAAGTTTTATTTAAGACGATGAAACTATTAGGTATATCCAGATATCAAAAATTATATTGGGAAATGTTGGGCAATGGAATAAAAAACGTATGTCAAACAGAATTCTTTCGACATTGGGTTGACAATAAAATTCTGAGAACATTTTTAGGTTTGGCATTAAATTATTAATTGTGAGAGAGGCGTTGGAAAACACGACTCTCTTCCATGGCCAACATTTGTTAAAATATTTTTTGATATATCGGTTCTTGTGCATAATTGAATACACATATTAATAATTCAATTAATCATAATTAAGGATATTCCACTCCACTCCGATTAGGTAGGTATAATACATTATTTTTTTCAAATCAAACATTAGGTAAATCATAAAAACATTAGGTAATTATTTTTTTTATTTAGACATTCGTTAGACATAAGTCGTAAAATGCAAAATATCGCTATTGCTATAAACATGAAACCCGCCGAAATTTGAATTAGAACACGCCCACTCACCAATTAGACGCACGTCGGTTTTACTGTCGCCTTTAAAAATGCACAGGACAGAAGCGAATCAATGAAATCCCCATGCGCCATCTGCTGCCCCCAACGGAAACTTGTACAGGGATAAATAACACTTCTTATTCCCTTTTACTGCTAGCAGGAATGAATTATTATGTGAGCCATCTGACGCTACAACGCGAAGTGAACGTGTAATCAATTTGGCGACAGAGGGCGCGAGATTGATATAGTGTTATTACTTTAGTTTACAGTTTTCACAGCAGTGTAGTTTTCTTAAAATCTTTATATCGATATACCAGCTTTCGCAGGCAAATATTTGCGAGAGACCTAGGAGATCTACTTTGCAGTATCGGAAAATATGATAGGGAACTGGAGAACAATTTAGGCGGATCAGCACATGAGGGAAACATTTCCAATTTGAATAATATTATTCCTACGGCCGGCGAGTGTTTCACGATGAATTTCAGGATGTCGTACAATTATTTTCAAGGAGGACATATATTTATCACAACCGTTGATCAATCGACGGCACAACCTAAATAAAAACCGTGTTGAGAAAAGACAACGTCGCATTCCGCTCGGCAAGAGTCTGATTTTAAAATAAACAGGTTCGCTGATTTACGAATTAATTTCTCGAAACTTAACCAATAAAATATCATCAAAGTTTAGCGAGTTATTTAATAGAATTATATGAATACGTGTGAATTTTTTTTTAAATGAAATGTTTTGTAGGTTCCTAATTATTAAAAATTATTTAAATTATTAAAAAAGTTATTAAAAATGGTTGCAAAATGGTAATATGATATTTTTAGTATAGTAGATGCATAATAACAAATAGCCATGACATGGATAGATCTAAGTTATATTTAAAAATGAACGAAATAACGGAAAAAGTTATTGATATACAAGGACAAATCCAGACAAACACAAACTTTGCGACGTTATCCGACAATACCTTTTAAACTTATCGTAGAAATAAGGTATGTTCCTTTTATGTAAACTTTTACGATAATATATAATTTTTTGGGGAATTTAAATAATAATTTAAATATAATCAGACTACTGTGGGGCTATAAACATCTGATAGGTGGCCATAATTAAAGAAAACATTGAAAACTAATTTATTGGGCTTAAGGACAATTACAAATTGTATAACAATAGTCCGTACTAGAGAAACACTATGAAAACTAAAATACAGAACAATAAAGTACTACTTAAGCGCTAAGCAAAAAACTCAGACAAGGAATAAAAACATTTATCGACACAGTAAATTAGCAATTAAAATGGCAAATAGGAGAAATAATTTATAATGTTTCAAACATTTGGGTGAAGACTCTTAATTGACATTCGAATAGATATATCAAAAGAGAAGCACCTCTCAGGAGGGTGCTTCATCCCCTTTTGCTTCAGAAGCCATCCTCTAACGTGACCTCGCGCTAGCTTTCATTATCTAGACTACTAGACTATTCTAGAACATCTAGACTACTTCTTAATTTTTATTTGTATCACACATTTGGATAATTAAAAATATTTTCTATTTGTTATTAAGTTTTCATAATTTGACTTACTTAGTTGCTCGGCAAGTTCAGACAAGTAGATTATGTTAAAATTTTGTCAGACGCACTAGTGTGGCGTACACGGTTGCCAAATCAAAACTATTATAAAACAGGTCCCTAACGAATATATTCTCACGGTGTTGCCCTTAAAACTTACCGCCCCCTGTAATCGAAAACCCGCTAAATATTTGAGAATTTGCCGGATCACGTCGATATTTATTTAAGGGGGGGAGTAGTTTTGCCAGTCAAGAGGTCTTGATATAGTCATCCCTCTATCCCCTAGCAAACCCAATTTTAAAATCTTTAATGGAACTATCCCACGTGTTCAACATCGTTTGAAAGCCCGGTTCAGAGCGTTCGATACAGCAGTGCATCGTTTTCGGAAATTGGTTGAGATTTTACTAAATTATTCAAATGGCACAATTTATTAATAACACAAATTACAAATACAAATTAATAATACAAATTATTTAAAAAATCGGGTTTCTAGGGGTTAGGGGGAGGAATATATCAAGCCCCATTGGCCGTCAAAAATGTTTCGCCCTACAATAAACATCTCTCAAAAGTGTCTCGGCGATTTCTCAAATATTTTGCGGTTTTTCACTTACAGAGGGTGGTAAGTTTTAAAATGAACACAGTGTATATCAGTATCAGTCTTAATTTGGAACGATCAATTAAGAGCATGTGAAAAAGCGCTTTTCTGCATATATCCGCGGCTTTTGACTACAAAAAAATCTGATATAAAAAATCCATAGTCCGACAAAACACATACGATCATTTAAAGCTGAGCGAAATCGGATAATTAGTTCGCGAGATATCGCGTATCGAACAGTTGCGAAAATAAGAAAAATCAAATTGATTTTTCATGGAGGGG
>CAXKVY010011354.1:0-17767 GCA_964058915.1 Tetropium fuscum | reverse complement strand
ATGCCTGTTATACCTGTTCTAGGAATAATCTGTTCCTCAAACAAAAATAAACCGGATAAATAACTTAAATATGAGGTAGAGTAAATGGAGCTTTTTTTATTGTGGTGTCCCTGATCTAGGATTCACGACTTTGCGATCTTCGATGGAAATTGAGGCTTGAGGCATGCAATTATATTATCAGCGTTTTCAAAACAAACAAAAAGACGCACGAAGAACGGTATATCCCTGTTATACATGTTCTAGGAATAATCTGTTCCACAAACAAGAATAAAACGGTTAAATAACTTAAATATTCTCTACAGATTTATGTTGCGGTGGTAAGAAAATTAATTTGCAACAAGAAAAATCACTGTATAGTCTTACGTTGGTGTGAAAAAAACATTAAAAATAAGTGTAAATTGCTCTTAATAAATGTATCGTCAAAAATTGGGTTTTATTGTTTTTTTGGGAGAATGTTCATCTTTTCGTCGCTCTAACTCGTTACATATCAGACTCACAAAAATTATTTTATACGGAAAATATGAGGAATTTTTTCTTCATGAACATTGTTGAATACGTTTTCGTTGTCGGATCAACTGTTACGGAGTTATTTTGAAAAACTTATTTTTGGAATTTTAATTGAAGATGGCTGCTCGATAGCCCTTCTCCCCAAAGCTAAAACATTTTTTGTCAAGATCTAAACCTGAAGAACATATTTAAAAAATTTCGTTGCTCCACCTTTTGTATGTCAAAGGTCTTTTTTGGCCCCTACACACTGGATTAATTAGGACCAATAGACTTTTTATAGTAGTTTAGTAATTAAGATAAGTAGCAAAATTTAACGGTTTGTTCAAATTTTGAGTACGATGTGTTAACGGAAGATATTTCTTGATATCCAAAAAATTACTATGCTTAGATATAAGATAGGCGACTTAGATAGCGATGGAAAAAATATCTACAATTAGTACAGTAAAACTGTCACAAAAATCGGCCAAACTGAAACATTCAAGATAAAAAAGTTCTCTCCAAACCCCAAGTGATTCCATACCCTCCTCTTAGTAAGTTGTAAAAAGTTACACGACCACGTGCGTCGGGTTTCGGGGGAAGGGGGTGAAAAGTTTGTAATTTTTCACAATTTTCCGCAAATATCCCGAAACTACCAGGCCTGGCGTAAATGTCATCCTATACGAAAATGATCTACATTTCTTTCGAACATAAATTTCGAACAAAAAGTGTCATATACATAAAAGGTAAAATTACGTCATTTAAAAAAGTTCAAGCTAACAAAGTGCTTTACACGAAACTTACATTCAATGAGCCAAACGCAGACACAAATGCAGTGGCTGATGCTGGAAAACATCTTTTTCTTTCCGTGTTTGTATCTAAAAATACCGACGAATTGGATACTCTCCACCACCAATGTTATTTGTAGACGATCTCAAAACAGCCTGTGCATTCTATGTAGAACTTTGCAAGTTCCCCCACCCCCTTTAGCGACTGCAACACAACGCTCTTATAGAACTTACTATCAAGTGCAACAATGGCTCAATGAGCAGAAAGATCCAATGATGTTGGAAAAAGATTGGAGATCAACATCGTTCTATGGTGTCTGCTCATCCTGCTTCTCCCGAAAACTTTGCTCTCTCTCTTGAAAACTCTCCCTCATCGTTTGCTTGTCCAAAGATGAATGCATCCAAAACTGCGAGGGTCGAAGGAGTAGTCTCAATGCTCAAGTATGTACAGCAATTGCTCAGGACTTGCATGTCTCAATAGATACATCGTAATCATCGACGACGATGCGAATAATAGACGATTAACTAGAATATTTGTTTCCTGCTACCAGAATGAGTGAACTATTTGATGCTGACTGATAATGAAATTAACAGTTCACCTAAAATCCATAACACTGTTAATATATTGCCTTGTTTTTCACATGAGCTTCCCACTCATGAATTTCCCTTTTACACGAGATTAGTATTTAAGAACATATGATGAGGATGATTTGACATAAAAAACTAATGGAAATCTATAGTAAATTAGGGTAAAAAGAGGGTACCTACAGTGAACTATGGCTAATAACTTGTATTGGACACATTTATGTAACTTATATGTAACTATATATGCATAAATGTATACATTCTACATACATTATTCAGTTACTAATTTATACTGTAATCATTTCATGTTTTTTTTTAAGAAAGTGTACGTGAAATAAAAGCAAAGAAATCTTTACCGCTCAGTATCATGGAAACCGTTTACTTTATATGAATTCTATATATAACAATTGTTATTCGGAATTTATTGTACAACATTTGCGACGCCTGTGCTAAATCTCATAGCTTTTGAGATATTTACGAGAAACTGTAAAAAAATCATTATTTCACACTCTTTGCCCCCCAAACCCAACACTCGTGGTCATGTAACTTTTTAGCACGAACTATAAGGAGGGTATGGAAGCATTTAGGGACAGAAGCAACTTTTTTTTGATGTTTGGTTTTTGTCTAATTTTACTGTACCAAGTTAGTTGTCCCCAAACTACCGAAGTATCTAGCATTTATTCCAGAGGAACTATCATTCTAAGTTAATTATTTACAGTTTGGTTGTGCGCCTAATTAATTTAGAAGACGCGAAGGAATGATAAATTCAGTTTTAATTGGATGGCACAATAAGTTCAAGTGCCTTCTTTTTAATTAAGACTGGAAATCAATAACTTTAATAAAGCATAACCCTCCCAGTTTCCTGCATAATGAAGTGCAAACATTTAAATATGACATTTTGATAAACTGAAACGGTAAATATTTCTAATAATCAAGCCGCATTTCAATATTCCGAATTTTCCAGATTATCCATAATATAAAACGTTTCTTTTATGCTCAGAATAGCTATCGATATTGCCAAAGTATTATTTCATTTCACCAAATAAGTACTTACCGAGTTATTCACTTTATTTTAAGTAGCTCATAAAGTTTATTGTATTTGTTGTTTAGATTTACGGTGACACGTTCTGAAGCCATTAAATAAATAGAGATAAGAAAAAATCGAGGGTGAGTTGACTGAAGAATTGCTATTTTGAAGGATAATAAATATAAGACTTCAATATAGCCAGGTGTTGTACCCCCAGGTCCTCAATACCGTAAAATGAACGATAACGACAGCGTGCAAAAGGGAGGCTAAATAAAAAGGAAATACATTCACACCTTTGAAAAGATTTCTTTGTAATGCTGTTATGAAAAGTTGTATTGAGTTTTATAGTAGAAGCTGGAAGCTGAGAAAACTGAAAATGTATGCATATGAAAGATCTTATAGGGAAAATAGACAAATCGAATTATAAAAAATTAATTATTGAATGATTGTTTAAATGTTAAGCCACCTTGTCTCTCGCCAGGGGAAGCAAGTGACGCACCACTTCACCTACAGTTTCCAATTTCTGTTTGGTTGTACCATTTAAAATTATTTTTAATTTCTTATAAATTTTATAATTTAGGTAAATTCTATATTAAAAATGTACTGAGTTTAAACACTGAAATAAACAAAACAGAATAGTTCCGCAATGTAAACATTAACCTTGTAGGCACAATGCATAGCATAAGCAAGGGACGCAGATCGATATCAGTTGGTATTCCGCTGCACTTCGTGGCGTTGTTTTAGGGGCATGTGTCATGGCAACGAGGGGGCCAATACGTGAGTGAGAATGAGTGAGAATGCGGTCGAAAGGGTGTCGCGGAAAACGAGAGCCGCATCTCTTGCCTTTATACGAATCTGAGTGCGACGTTATAGAACACTTCTTTATAATCTTTGTTTTGTATCAATCGTAGTTGTATCAATCGTTATGTTTCCTATGTACGATCCAGTTTGTATTTGATTAGAAACGCATGGTGGAAAATTGATGGGAAAAAAGATTTTTTAGAATAGTGTTTAAAAGTTCAAATGTGCTTTATAAAACACATTTTTCGAAGACAACATTTTCGGTTTCTTTTTAGGGTTTTTCTTGGGCTTCGAAGACAACGGCTTATTTTTATCCCCGAATATAAAATTCTAGATTCGCCAGTGTTGGGCCTGTCCGTATGCTTCATCTGTCATTAAATCCAAGAGCCGCCACTGCCTTACCTAAGGGTCGCGTAAATTGACATTAGGAAACAATAATCTCAACCGCAATCTCGACCCTCTAGAACTAAAAATTACGGATATACGTCCCCTGGCTCTATATTAGTTGCGGCATGAAAATATTTGGACTACCCTTGTAGATATTAGGAGAACTAATCGAGATGCCCTGTATATAAACTCTAGAATGGAAAGGAATAATCGGAAAGCTTCCGTAAACCTTGAAAGGAGTATATAAGGGCCGATTATCGCGGGAGGTCAGTTTACTAGACGTTTAGCAACAAGACGAACTAACCAGCAACTAAAGTGTTCAGTTTGCGATAGTGACTTCGGTGGTCAATTCTAATTGGAAATAGCTGTAAATAGTTGGATTCTGGATATTACTAATTATTTTTATGAACCCAGTGGCGAAACAATACTTCCATTTCTTTATTATCTTCCCTATGGTAATTTTACGGGAAATTTATCAAATTCTCTCTCACTATCGCTTCCATTTACCCATTTTATTTGTAAGAAGAATTAAAAATTTTAGGAATTTACAAGGTAAGTAATTTCTATGAATTGCAAAAGACATTTTATATCTGTGACACTCATAGCAATACTAAAACTGAAATCTTAATAAAAAAAATCTGTATCATAATGAACTATGTTGAACAATAGCATGTAGAAAAATATATTTATAATTAAAAGGTGTAGGTATAATCATTGCGAAATCATTATATTATGAAAGTATAAATCATATGAAACGAATTGATGTTGAAAGCATTTTCCTGTTAACTATGCGGATGGTAAATCAGATAACCAAGTCCAAACATATTTATAAAGAAAGTATATATATATTTTGTACCATTAAACAGTAATTTATATTTCAATAAATTTCTAGCTAATAACTAAGTACGTGGTCCCTCGCATATACGATATACACGTGATGTGTTTTTATTTTATCCATTAAACTTTTATGGAAACCGATTATTAATTCTCATGAAATCCATTCATATAACGTATAGAGCGCATTGTTAGACCTCTGCATACAGAACATGACAACTACCAGCATAGTTTACAAAGTTTATAACAGGTGGAATAATATACACAAAGCTAACCTGAGGTTCAATAATTAACATTTTAATTATGTAGGTCTTCATATATTTAAATTTGCAACACAAAGTGGAGCACTGTATGTTTAAATGTCAGAAATAGGAAAATCGCAGCTTCATGATCATGTAGATTTAGACAGTGAATTATTTCAATAATATTATACACAATCCAATATTATATAGCGACAAAGAAGTAACACTTCAAAAAAAATTTAAAAATATAAAAACGGCCTACACAATATCCCCAACTATGTGAATAATCCCCACTACCCCACTTCCCATCCATATAATAAACCACATGCAGACCCCACATCCGACCATCTTATCGGCCTTCTTAACTCCATCGGCAAAATCCTAGACTGACTAATCCTATCCCGCGTATCCGTGAATTGCAATACTCATTCCAACCCCATTATTCCATGGATCAGTAACCGTTCCGCGTCGAAGAAATAATTACAACCACCCTAAAACGTATATACCCAAGACTTACCTCCTTTGACATCGAGAAAGTATATGACGAAAGTTAGTTCGGTACCAACCTGGCGTCGGTACTGGCAATGTGGAAAGATAATGGATGTTTATCCGCGTTTTCCATATATAGCCAGCCAGCCCTCTTCCGCACAGCCTTTAGCTTTGGGTTTGGGGTTGTCTCAGTTCTGTGGTGTTTTTTCTAGAAAAAAAATCCGGCATCCTGGACTACTTTTCAAGCTTCATATCGCTAAAATTTCGATTCGTATAATTAAAACGATACAATTTTACCGCTACCGGGTGGCAGTTACACAGGAGTGCTCCCAGCCTCTACCGATTAACTCTGGTATTTCTCAGGGTTCATTCCTCGGACCTAGGCTATTTAAATCAACATAAACGATATCTCTACCCCATCCGCTAGTGGCACTGTTTCTACACGATGAGCGGATATAAACGGCTACTATGCAGCGACTATTACAACTTCATGTAGTGCAGAAGTGTTAACGGGTATAACTCAGAAGACTCAAGAGTATTACAACACACTACAATAACTGGAGGCTACTAACCAGAAAAAGTTAAAACCGTCAAAAAAATATTATAAAAAATGCTCAAATAAGCTAAAATTACAATAAGCAGGACCGCGTTGTTAAAGGTTTTTACATTATTGATCCCATCAAAGACATCCTCAAATAACTCCCCCCACCTCCTATTCAAGATTGTATCATACATAAATTAGAAAAACCTTCCTATTTTCACCCTGGAATATATTTATTAGCTTCGTAATTATCTGAGTAATGAACTGCGCTACAAACCCAAAGTTTCTTCTCACATAATATATATGAATAGCAAAGAACTTAAAAGCTAATAAATATATTCCAGGGTGAAAATAGGACTTTTTTCGAATGTTCGAAATAATAATTAAAACAAATGATTTTAGTTTTGACCAAGCATGCAATTTCTGTTTCACTCCTTTAAATGCTTCAGAATTCTATTTTATATTATGTAATTTAATATTTTCTAACATATCGCTAGGAAAAGTAGTTGTTTTAATAGATTGTGCAGGATGCTACGCATGTTAAAGTTTAACATCTTATAGATAAATCTATGCCTAATGCTTTTATATATCAATATGTTCAAATAAAACAAATATAAAAAGTAGAGTAGGTTCTATGAATGTGAGTTCCATCAAAACTAATGTCACATAAAAGTGTCACTGTAAGAATTGTGAAGTAGTAATGCTAAATTCAAGTATAAATGATCAATTGAACAACTTTTTCACAGAAGTCGTTCTTTAGTGCAAAACAGCGGAAAATATGCATTCATAACAAAGACAATACATACAACTTACCCAAATTTTATTTATAACCTCTTAATCAATCAATTACCCTCAATTAGAGAATTATATACTGTTATATATGCAACCAATTATACACACTTGTGTAATATAATCTTTGGTTGTATATTATTGCGTATATTCAAAGATATTGCCTAACAAATTCATATATAAAATTCCACAGTACACATAACTCCATCTACCTATTTTCTTATTAACGATTCTGGATCGTATCGAAGCCTTAAACCTTACGATCGGTGTATCGTAGATTCCTATATGTTTAATGAAAGAAATATTTGTAGGAAAATGCTTTAAAACTAAATTACATGTTAAAGTTCATAATATTGAATTATTTAGATTTGAATACCGAACCTAAGATTAAATGGAAGACATATATTATGTGCGTGTTTATTTAGAAGTTTTCAAAGATTTTATCTGTATTTGGAGCTCAATATTGGTAAGTAATCTTTATATACATATTATTCATTTATATATAGTTTTTACTATTGATTCAAGTACTTTTTATTTAGCTAGCTTTTTCTGATCAGATATATGTTGTAAGATATACCTTTTTATCATTGCGATGTTATTGAAGGTCTTGATTCCTCGCTGGGGGTGAAAACTATAGACTGCTGCACACTATCCCTCTGAATTCTCATGTCTGCTGGCTAATAAAAATTGTTACGGCATTCTGGAATCTCGTCTCTTCTCTGCACATGTACCAAGTCCTCGTAGATGTTCTTGTGAGTAGATATATCCTTTTTTTATTTAATCTACCTTTTTACGATGAAAAAACTTGAGAATATCAATTTATATTTCTTGAAACCAACTTGTTGCTCATCCATAAATTGTTTTTATCACTTGTTTTAGTTCCTGGTAACCAGGAAATGCATACTTGTTTCCTGTTTATTTGTTCACTAGATTTTATTTACTTAAGTAGTTTTGATTTATGCACTTCCACTTTGTTTTTAGAATATCTACATCACATTTTAGTTATTATAAATACTTAATATTATTATTACATTACAATGCTTTTTGAATTTATATATTTCTCTATTTGTTTAAGGTATTATATTTTTGCATTGTGAGGTGGCTTTACATGTGACATAAACTGTCATTTGAAATTATCATTTGGACAATATTTTTACTTTAAATAAATATTCGAGTGGAAATAATAACTTTATTTCCACTCGCTTTGTAATTATTACTATTTTATAATTTGCCTCATTTAATTTGTAATACTATGTCAAGTTTGAATAGGTTGTATGTAGTAGTAGATGCTCAATCTTAGATTGAATCTTGTGTTACATGATATTTTGCTCCAATTTTCACCGATGAATATCAAATTGTTTTATTTTATGATTAAATTTATATATATATATATATATATATATATATATATATATATATATATATATATATATATATATATATATATATATATATATATATATATATATATATATATTTATTTTATGATTAAATTTATATATATATATATATATATATATATATATATATATATATATATATATATATATATATATATATATATATATATATATATATATATATATATATTAGCTTTGAAATTCTTTGCTATTCATATTTATTTTGTGAAAAGTAATCTTGGGTTTGTAGCATTTCATTACATAGAAATAAGCAAATAGACGAATAAGAAAGAAAACACACTTACCAGTGTTATATCTGGACACACATACGGAAATGAATCACTATGCACATGAAAACGAACCACTTAGAAGTTGTACAAGTTCTTTCACCTTTCTTGAGGATCTTCAGAGCAGTATACGATTTATTTCATTGATCATTCATACTTGAATTTCTGAAGATCCTCAAGAAAGGTGAAAGAACTTGTACAACTTCTAAGTGGTTCGTTTTCATGTGCATAGTGATTCATTTCCGTATGTGTGTCCAGATATAACACTGGTAAGTGTGTTTTCTTCTAATGTAAGAGCATAAGGTATAATAACATTTTATAACAATTTATTTAAAAGAAATATAAATATTCATATATATATATATATATATATATATATATATATATATATATATATATATATATATATATATATATATATATATATATATATATATGTATATATATATATATATATATATATATATATATATATATATATATATATATATATATATATATATATATATATATATATATATATATATATATATATATATATATATATATATATATATATATATTTATATATATATATATATATATATATATATATATATATATATATATATATATATATATATATATATATATATATATATATATATATATATATATATATATATATATATTTATATATATATATATATATATATATATATATATATATATATATATATATATATTGTGTTGTCAAATAGCCTGCTATTGGTTTTACCAGGAAACTCAATATTTTGTGTATTAAATCTGGAAATAAGCTGGACGTAAATATGCATAGAAAGCTTTGTCTAGATCCACATGTACACAAGTTAGTATGGGACTGCCGAATCTAAAGCATTTTGAGTTTTTCGCAAAAGTAACTGCTTCAACGGTGAGTCCACTACTAAATCAGATATTCTAATGAATGTTCAATCAGACGAAAGAAAATTATATTTTAAAAATTGAGTAAAAATTATCTGGCAATATATTTTCAAGAAACTATAATTTATCATTAATGACTGGCTACGCATAAATCCTAAACTCACGTCTCGCATATAAATTGATACACGTTTGAGAGACTAAACTTTATATTAACCCTGCGGCAAGAAATAGAGAACAGAAAGCACGTATTTGTTTAAGGCTTATCTTCCCATATTTTGTTTTGCTGCTCTCGTGTGAGACTGTGAAATGTGAGAGTCATCTTGAGAACATGCCGCGGGTTTACATTTTTCATATCGTAAACAGCAGTCGCGGAAAAATGTGTTTATGGAAACTGCATAAACGCAGCGGGAGAGTTTGTCGTCTTTATTTTCATGTCCTTTGACAATTCCAACTGAAGAAATGTATCGACTCAAATTAAGCAAATCATAAAATGTGTAGCGAAATTGTGTAATGTGAAATTATAAAATGTGATATTTTTTTATGATCGAGTATAATAATAAAAGTTAATTAGAGAAACATATTGTGCTACGGGGCAGGTACGATGCGATGTGATAGGGAGACACCGAGACACCGATTTTGAATTGATTCTGACTATAGATGGCGAAATTTTTACTTTGGGGCTTTGTTTCGACTAGATCTAGGAGGTAAACATACTAAAAGATGTGAGCACGATACAGGGGCGTACGTAGAAGTTACCCTTTTTCGGTTAATCGCTTAGGTATACTTCGGAAACCATGTATCCTATTGATAAGGCCATATAATATTAAGGGTGACAAAATGTGACACAAATTAACTCACCATTTTTTCGCTACCTCAATTAATTTCCGTAATATCCGCGCTCAAATTTCGCTCAAACTTATCTAGCAAACTTTCTAGCCGAATCGACATCTTACCAGCCAACTAGCCAACTAACTCATATTAGTTCGAGTTTTAGTTTTCCTAATTACCGCTAATTCAGCACCACGAATTTTTAGTTCCTCAATTACCCGTTGACGCTATGCCTTATTAGCCGAGACTAGTTCTGACTTTTAGTTCCACAATTAACCGCTAGAACTCACTTTATCAGAGGCGCAAACCTTTGTGTAGGGTCCTTGCTTTTAGTCGCATGCCTTTTCAGCTGAGTCGTAAACCTTAGTGTAGCGCTCCCTTTTTAGCCAAGTCGCAAACCTTTTCTAGTTCCCTATTCACACACACCTTAATTTCCTCTTGATGACCCAAAGGGTTAGGTGCTATCGCGGGACCTTTACTACTAGTATAGCTCTCAACATTTCTCTAAATTTTGTAATTTGTAAAAAATATCTGTCAAAGGCCTAAAACGCAATGAGGTACACCTAAACCATCACTTATTCAAATATTACAAAGAAAAACGAACTAAAAACGTTGGCTATAATAATTAATATCCTATGAATTATAAAGAGCTCATATTTTAATACATTCTAGCCTCATTTCCCATTTAGACCTAATCCAACTACTGAATTTATAAATTTCCCTGAAGACAACAGAACATATAATCCACAGGCAGCATAAAAATATCCAGCTGCATATAATTTACCCGAAGTTGGAGCAGACTTGTCATTAGCATAATGCCTGGGGACAAGTTTAAAACAATACATATGATAATACTCGTATATGTTATCGGATTAAAAATTATATAAGGATTTATTAATATAAAAAATAAATTATAAGATCCATGGAACATTTTCTTTACAAGTTGTACTTTTGTTTAATTCAGTTTGATCATTGTGATACCACTGAAGCATAAAGTTAAGAAAACGGAATGTCACCAAACTTTTGCTAAACAATTAGAGAAAATTTAAACAATAATTTTTATTTTTTGTAATTAATTAAGTAAATACATTAAAATTTTGTTTTAAAAAAATATTTAAAAATTTTAAATTTCAAATAGTATTTGGAGTAGGTTATAATAAAATACATTATAAATAGAATAATCAAATTAACTGAAAATTCATTATTATTATTACAAAGATTATATTTCCAGATTTTATCATATTTTTTACTTATAAAACATCTGAAGTATGAAACAAGTTTCGTTTTATATCTGAGAACGATGGAAGCGATGACTGGCAAAAATGTACAGATGACATGCGAATGAAAAATAATCCCTTCTCTTTCTCAAGTTATGGTTGTTTGGCTTTTTTAAAGGGCAAAGTCACTTCATTTATTTATTTCCATGGATATGTAAGATAGTGAGAAAGTATATTCGAATACCTATGTTAGTAGTTAAGTAGAGAGAGAATGAACACCCATTTTTACAAAAAAATCGAAAAACCAAAGAAGGCTGTCAACCACACGACTGAATGACGTAATGGAATACTAGGAATCTGGCCCCCCTACCTGCACCTGAGGCCCGCCGCCGGAATATCGTTTACTGGAAATGGGGTAGACATGAGAAGATGAAAAATTGGAATTTAGGTAAAATACTAGGAATTATGATGTATCTTAATTTTTATCGAAGTTGGTATCAGATTGAACTGGTTCCTATCTGCTTTGATTTGGCTTCCAGCAGATTTGAGCTGGTTTTTCCACAGACCTGATACCAAGATCCAGATACCAGATCGGAAGAAACTTAACAACCAACCAACATCTATAACAGCTTTTCAACCAACTACAATCAACTTTTGATGATACTGTTGAAAATCAGTTCAGAGTTGGTATCAGGCGTTGAAAAACCAGTTCAGAGCTCTTGGAAACCAGATCAAAGCAGATAGGAACCAGTTCAAGCTGATACCAACTTTGACAGAAATTAAGGTAAAGCTTAATTCCGAGGTATTTTACCTAAATTACAATTCTTCTAATTCCCATATTTCCATGTGCTGGCGGCGGACACCAGATGCGTACAGGGGGTGCCCGATTCCTAGTATTCCATTACGTCATTCAGCCACCTGCTGGGCAGCCTTCTTTGATTTTCGATTTTTCCGTTAGTAATTATGGATATTTTACATGAGCATTTTTTTTGTAAAAATGTGGGTAATTCTCTCTCTACTTAACTTCTTATGTTATTACATTTGATCGGTTAAAAACTAAAATCGCCAGTTTGAGTTGGAGAACAAAACGTGTTTGTATCATTGTGCTCGTCATCAAATTTTATCCAACATTTAAAATATCCATCCATGCATCTGTTCTCCTGCTCACGAAATGTTCAAACAATCTAAGACTTGAATAAAAGTAATTTTTTGTGTAAAGTTGTATAAAAACTATTGTTTTTGATTCAAGTCTAATAATAAATCAAGCAAAAAAATATATCACAAGAATAACAAATATTATATATCTAAAACTTTTCTAGTAAATGATTATGGCCATGCAGCATATCTTTTCAGCAGAATAGCAGCAGAGTTTCATTAAAATCGATAAATAAATAGCCTCTGTATGGGGTTTCAAAATGTTCTGACCTATGACATTTACAATATGATGGCTGACAACTATCTTATTTCTCAATGAAATGGAAAAACTAATATATAAGCAATTAGGTATTCTTATAAATCCTAGTGCTAGTTGAGTATATGGTTGTTTGACTTATGTTTAGATATTTTCACAGAAAATTTGGTTTCCAAATGAATTAGGGGGATGTTTTGTTGAGTTTATTTCTTAGGATCAATAAATAGAAAACTTTTTTCCCAAAAATAAAAAAAAGTATTACTTATTTTTCGAAAATGTAAACATTTCTTTTTAAATTTTAAAAAGGTAGGAATCTAAAGTTGAATGAAGAAATAAATTATGAAAATTGATCACTGATAAATGCTATATATCTTTTACATTAAATACCCTATTAAATTTGTAACGACTTTCCAACTGAATATTGCACATTTTATTATTAATTTATCACTAGTTTACACTTACTTCGCTCTTTATGATCGGTAACCCAGAGCAGTTATTAAAAATAGCCTAATAGACAGTTTTAAAGATCAAGTTACCTTCATCGAGAAATGGAGGAAACCGTGCAACTAAAATATTTTTAGCAAATACTTGATATTAATTGTGTACACATATCAATATGTTGAGGCGTGTCATATGTTGTTGCTACAACCAATGTGATTTACTATATAAATACTAATACAGGTCATGTATTTTCCAAACGTGCCGCTGCATGAAAATACTTATGGGGAGGGTTATACTGACAAATACAATGCAAATTTACATTTAGTATCACATGGTCAAATGAGGGGAAGATATATTGCCATCGTTCCGGAATATTTTTTCAGTTGACCACCAAATATCAATCAGGGTTACTATAATATGATAATTTATATAAAATGCTACATTCCATAACTCTATTTAAATATTTTCAACTTATCGAAACTACCGATGATGATACATTAAGGCAAAAGAGTTTCAACGCTACCACTTAACGACTCTATCGAAAAAGAGTATTAAGAGAAAAACTACGTAATCTATAATCAAATGAATAATAAATTATCCCTCAATCAAAATGGAATCTTCTTGGCAAATATCCATTATGAAAAGTTAATAGATCGAAATGAGAAACTGAATCGACTTTAAATCATTCCCCTATTACCATAATATTGTAATTTTTCATGATAATGATTGTATTCTGAGTGAAATTTATTATGCGTTTGTAGAAGAATTTTCATATACATTTTTTTGATATATTATTGTGTATTAAAAAATGATGTTTTCATTAAGAATAAAAGATAATTGTTCCATTTCGGTTAAAATGTGAGTTAAGATATAGAAAAATTATATACTTCCCTGTTAAATAGTAAGCAAACTAATACCTACTTAACTTAAAACTGGAAAAGTCATTGAAGTTCTTTTGAAGAATTGTTCACTAATGGTACTTAGAATATAGATACCTACAGTTAGCAATAAGGGCTTATTCATTTCTAGCGATGTTTGCAAAATGGCATTTTGATATTAGTACAATGCAGATGTTTTCTAGCAAAGCATGCTTCTTGATCATTTAAGTTGTCAGCGTGTCGATAACTTTTTTTAAATTATAAATCGGAAACAAAGGTGCTATTATTGAAATTAGTTATTTATTATTGATATCTGCCGATATACATTTTTCTGTAAATTTTTAAATACGATCAGTTAGTTTATAGGATTATTAACACAAATTTTGTCCGAATACTTAGTTGTTTGGACTCGTATGCAAAGATCCGTTAGTAACGTCGATCACATATATTTCCACTGATTTCATTACACAGAACACAAGTTAAACTTACTGTACACAATCATGTTTTTTCTTACATTCTAATACATATTATTTCGTATATGATCATACTAGTGTCAATATTGTTATTAATTTTCGGCCAAACCCCTTTGTCATAATTATGTAAAATATGATTTAACGTTACGAAATGATCAGAGTGCAAGGACGAGAGTACTTAAGGAGTATATGAGTACCTATGTCTCTAATCTTAAACATATTTTAATATTAAACTTATTTATATAATACACTAACTTAAACATATTTATATAATACACTAACTTAAACATATTTATATAATATACCCTGCTCCTCCGCCATTTTACAGACTCGCTCATAAATCTAGGCTTTGCTTTCTACATTCTATAACAGTTCTAAGTTTTATAACAAAAAAAAGAGTAGGGTAGGTGGCAAAGTATTGAATTCCCATAAATAATAGAATAACATTACTTTATAAGGAAACTGAAAACAGCCCTATAGGAAATATAAAATGCTAGATTTGGGACACATAGTTTATTAAAAGAATATTTAGTGAAATTAAAGGATTATACATTAAGAAAATTGTACAAAAAGATAGTAATTTTGTTGTTAAAGCGAACCAGAAGACGACCTTGATGCGACGTTCAGTAGTAGCACGAATACTTTTGATAGTGATAATGTATCAACACTGGAAATTATGTATCTAAAGCAGCTGCTAAACCAAAAGCTTATAATAGTAAATAACCAGAAAGACGTAATGAACAACAAATAGCCTTATTAAACAAATTAATATCCTCGACACATATGCCATCTAGTAGAGATGAGTGAAAGTTAGACGCGAACTGTATAGCAATTAATAACATAGCGGGGAAACTTATAGAAGATTCCTATAATTTTTCCACTGCGTCAACGAACTGAAATCCTGCAACAATGGAGATTCCTGCAACTATGATTGTCCTAAAAACTCAACCACAACAACTGACATATACAATTACACAAAAATAGGTATCGAATGCTGTTCATAAACTCAGGGTGTTATTAAGAGAAACTCTGACAGTCAGGTTCAGAAAAATAACACAAATAAAAATGTACACAAAATCACTGTCATGGGAAATATCATATCTGTAGCAGGAAGTAACTCCCAATCTATTACGAAAGTAATATGCTCTAATGAAGAGAATAGCAACTTGGTGGCAAGCAAAAAAAACTGGCACTTCATGTCTAAATACAAGACAATTAATTTAAGAAGGCTGCAGTTGAAGATTTAAATGACAACATGGAGTTAAAGTATAACTTTCAAAAACTCTTTCATACAAAAAAATTTCAAGGAAGATGGAGTGCAAAATAAAATTACAGAAATGCAAGAATCCAATGAGGACGATGCGATGTGCAGGTGCTACACTTAAATGTGCAATCTGTTAGAAACAAGGTACAAGAACTAGAATCATTTATGTATGCTAGCCATAATAAGTACAATGTTATGCGCTTGTCAGAACATTTTCTCAATGAAGATGTAATTCATAATCTCGTTTTTGATAGTTATTAAGTTAGAATAAGTTATTTTAGAAATAATATAGTTCATGGAGGTGAACTAAATGCGTTGACATAAATTCATGTACTGTAAAAGTTGATGGCGAAATAGCAGCGGTAGAATGTGATGCGTTAAATCTCTTAATTATAACTGTTTATACCTAGGAGACCTCTGGGAGATTTTGCTAATTTTTTGTCGACTAAGTATAATATGATTAAATTGAAAAACTCTAGAAGATATATCATAATAAATGGCGATTTTAATGTAAAGTGTAATACCACTGATATTAAATACCTAGAATTCCTCGATTTAATAACCTGCTTTTATTTTCAGCCCGTTATCTATAAAAATACAAGAGAAAAAACTGTTTAGATAAGATTTAAATTAATTTCAGCAATATGTATACATAGAGAACGGAGGTTTTCGATCCGGGGGTTTCAGACCATAAGGCTGTGAATGTAATTTTAATCTTAATTGTGGAAAGGAATAAAAATAGAGAATATGATGGAGTTACTTTTTGTGACCTTCAAAGCGCATTCTCGATGCCTCTCACTGTATTCTTTTACACATATTAAAATATTATAAATTCAATATAAATAGCTGTAAAGCTGATAAGATGGTTTTTAACTAATAGACGACAATAAACAACTTTAAACAATAAAAAAATGCAGTATTTCAGGAGTGGAGAACCGCAATGATCCGTCTTGGGACGGACCTTAAGTTATGTAAACTACTTAAATAGAGCCATGCACGAAGTAGACCTGGTGCTTTTTGCAGACCATACTACACTCCTGTCATCGGACATGATTTTCTCAAAGGAAACATAAGTGAGGCACGGTGCCATTGAACGGTTCTCAACAAACAGCCTGACACTTAGGGAAAATAAAAATAAAACAGTAGAAATTATTTTCACTAATAGACAACTTGAGAACCTTCAAAATCCACATAAAGTGCGAATTCTTGGCTTATATCTGGAAAATTTTCAACTGGTTTCACCACGTGGACTATGTAGCAAAAAAACTGACAAGAAATATATTCGTCATTGGAAATTTCAAAAACATTGTGCCATTCAAAACAAATATCATTCAAAACAAAGCTTTCAAAGGAATAATGTCAAAATAATGAAAATAGTGAATCTACAGTATATATTAATTTCTACATTTTAATATTGTTACCATTTCTTATCAATAGGTACCTACCATTTTAAAATTTTAATTTTTTGTAATTTTAACGTGTAAAAAAGGGGTTTACCTGAAATGTGTTATAGTATTTTGTATTGTAGTGATTGGTTCTTAATCTAGATGTATACCAAATTTATAGATTTATACCAAATAATCTAGTAGTAATTATAGATTTCTAGTTTTATACCAAATAATGTATTTTCAAGATTTCATATTATTTATATTTTATATAAACTAATTTCCTCGTGACTTGACGAAAATTTCTTGTTAATAAC
>CAXKVY010011353.1:0-16670 GCA_964058915.1 Tetropium fuscum | reverse complement strand
ATCCGCGTTTTCCATATATAGCCAGCCAGCCCTCTTCCGCACAGCCTTTAGCTTTGGGTTTGGGGTTGTCTCAGTTCTGTGGTGTTTTTTCTAGAAAAAAAATCCGGCATCCTGGACTACTTTTCAAGCTTCATATCGCTAAAATTTCGATTCGTATAATTAAAACGATACAATTTTACCGCTACCGGGTGGCAGTTACACAGGAGTGCTCCCAGCCTCTACCGATTAACTCTGGTATTTCTCAGGGTTCATTCCTCGGACCTAGGCTATTTAAATCAACATAAACGATATCTCTACCCCATCCGCTAGTGGCACTGTTTCTACACGATGAGCGGATATAAACGGCTACTATGCAGCGACTATTACAACTTCATGTAGTGCAGAAGTGTTAACGGGTATAACTCAGAAGACTCAAGAGTATTACAACACACTACAATAACTGGAGGCTACTAACCAGAAAAAGTTAAAACCGTCAAAAAAATATTATAAAAAATGCTCAAATAAGCTAAAATTACAATAAGCAGGACCGCGTTGTTAAAGGTTTTTACATTATTGATCCCATCAAAGACATCCTCAAATAACTCCCCCCACCTCCTATTCAAGATTGTATCATACATAAATTAGAAAAACCTTCCTATTTTCACCCTGGAATATATTTATTAGCTTCGTAATTATCTGAGTAATGAACTGCGCTACAAACCCAAAGTTTCTTCTCACATAATATATATGAATAGCAAAGAACTTAAAAGCTAATAAATATATTCCAGGGTGAAAATAGGACTTTTTTCGAATGTTCGAAATAATAATTAAAACAAATGATTTTAGTTTTGACCAAGCATGCAATTTCTGTTTCACTCCTTTAAATGCTTCAGAATTCTATTTTATATTATGTAATTTAATATTTTCTAACATATCGCTAGGAAAAGTAGTTGTTTTAATAGATTGTGCAGGATGCTACGCATGTTAAAGTTTAACATCTTATAGATAAATCTATGCCTAATGCTTTTATATATCAATATGTTCAAATAAAACAAATATAAAAAGTAGAGTAGGTTCTATGAATGTGAGTTCCATCAAAACTAATGTCACATAAAAGTGTCACTGTAAGAATTGTGAAGTAGTAATGCTAAATTCAAGTATAAATGATCAATTGAACAACTTTTTCACAGAAGTCGTTCTTTAGTGCAAAACAGCGGAAAATATGCATTCATAACAAAGACAATACATACAACTTACCCAAATTTTATTTATAACCTCTTAATCAATCAATTACCCTCAATTAGAGAATTATATACTGTTATATATGCAACCAATTATACACACTTGTGTAATATAATCTTTGGTTGTATATTATTGCGTATATTCAAAGATATTGCCTAACAAATTCATATATAAAATTCCACAGTACACATAACTCCATCTACCTATTTTCTTATTAACGATTCTGGATCGTATCGAAGCCTTAAACCTTACGATCGGTGTATCGTAGATTCCTATATGTTTAATGAAAGAAATATTTGTAGGAAAATGCTTTAAAACTAAATTACATGTTAAAGTTCATAATATTGAATTATTTAGATTTGAATACCGAACCTAAGATTAAATGGAAGACATATATTATGTGCGTGTTTATTTAGAAGTTTTCAAAGATTTTATCTGTATTTGGAGCTCAATATTGGTAAGTAATCTTTATATACATATTATTCATTTATATATAGTTTTTACTATTGATTCAAGTACTTTTTATTTAGCTAGCTTTTTCTGATCAGATATATGTTGTAAGATATACCTTTTTATCATTGCGATGTTATTGAAGGTCTTGATTCCTCGCTGGGGGTGAAAACTATAGACTGCTGCACACTATCCCTCTGAATTCTCATGTCTGCTGGCTAATAAAAATTGTTACGGCATTCTGGAATCTCGTCTCTTCTCTGCACATGTACCAAGTCCTCGTAGATGTTCTTGTGAGTAGATATATCCTTTTTTTATTTAATCTACCTTTTTACGATGAAAAAACTTGAGAATATCAATTTATATTTCTTGAAACCAACTTGTTGCTCATCCATAAATTGTTTTTATCACTTGTTTTAGTTCCTGGTAACCAGGAAATGCATACTTGTTTCCTGTTTATTTGTTCACTAGATTTTATTTACTTAAGTAGTTTTGATTTATGCACTTCCACTTTGTTTTTAGAATATCTACATCACATTTTAGTTATTATAAATACTTAATATTATTATTACATTACAATGCTTTTTGAATTTATATATTTCTCTATTTGTTTAAGGTATTATATTTTTGCATTGTGAGGTGGCTTTACATGTGACATAAACTGTCATTTGAAATTATCATTTGGACAATATTTTTACTTTAAATAAATATTCGAGTGGAAATAATAACTTTATTTCCACTCGCTTTGTAATTATTACTATTTTATAATTTGCCTCATTTAATTTGTAATACTATGTCAAGTTTGAATAGGTTGTATGTAGTAGTAGATGCTCAATCTTAGATTGAATCTTGTGTTACATGATATTTTGCTCCAATTTTCACCGATGAATATCAAATTGTTTTATTTTATGATTAAATTTATATATATATATATATATATATATATATATATATATATATATATATATATATATATATATATATATATATATATATATATATATATATATATATATATTTATTTTATGATTAAATTTATATATATATATATATATATATATATATATATATATATATATATATATATATATATATATATATATATATATATATATATATATATATATATATTAGCTTTGAAATTCTTTGCTATTCATATTTATTTTGTGAAAAGTAATCTTGGGTTTGTAGCATTTCATTACATAGAAATAAGCAAATAGACGAATAAGAAAGAAAACACACTTACCAGTGTTATATCTGGACACACATACGGAAATGAATCACTATGCACATGAAAACGAACCACTTAGAAGTTGTACAAGTTCTTTCACCTTTCTTGAGGATCTTCAGAGCAGTATACGATTTATTTCATTGATCATTCATACTTGAATTTCTGAAGATCCTCAAGAAAGGTGAAAGAACTTGTACAACTTCTAAGTGGTTCGTTTTCATGTGCATAGTGATTCATTTCCGTATGTGTGTCCAGATATAACACTGGTAAGTGTGTTTTCTTCTAATGTAAGAGCATAAGGTATAATAACATTTTATAACAATTTATTTAAAAGAAATATAAATATTCATATATATATATATATATATATATATATATATATATATATATATATATATATATATATATATATATATATATATATATAATATATATGTATATATATATATATATATATATATATATATATATATATATATATATATATATATATATATTTATATATATATATATATATATATATATATATATATATATATATATATATATATATATATTTATATATATATATATATATATATATATATATATATATATATATATATATATATATATATATATATATATATATATATATATATATATATATATATATATATATATATATTTATATATATATATATATATATATATATATATATATATATATATATATATATATTGTGTTGTCAAATAGCCTGCTATTGGTTTTACCAGGAAACTCAATATTTTGTGTATTAAATCTGGAAATAAGCTGGACGTAAATATGCATAGAAAGCTTTGTCTAGATCCACATGTACACAAGTTAGTATGGGACTGCCGAATCTAAAGCATTTTGAGTTTTTCGCAAAAGTAACTGCTTCAACGGTGAGTCCACTACTAAATCAGATATTCTAATGAATGTTCAATCAGACGAAAGAAAATTATATTTTAAAAATTGAGTAAAAATTATCTGGCAATATATTTTCAAGAAACTATAATTTATCATTAATGACTGGCTACGCATAAATCCTAAACTCACGTCTCGCATATAAATTGATACACGTTTGAGAGACTAAACTTTATATTAACCCTGCGGCAAGAAATAGAGAACAGAAAGCACGTATTTGTTTAAGGCTTATCTTCCCATATTTTGTTTTGCTGCTCTCGTGTGAGACTGTGAAATGTGAGAGTCATCTTGAGAACATGCCGCGGGTTTACATTTTTCATATCGTAAACAGCAGTCGCGGAAAAATGTGTTTATGGAAACTGCATAAACGCAGCGGGAGAGTTTGTCGTCTTTATTTTCATGTCCTTTGACAATTCCAACTGAAGAAATGTATCGACTCAAATTAAGCAAATCATAAAATGTGTAGCGAAATTGTGTAATGTGAAATTATAAAATGTGATATTTTTTTATGATCGAGTATAATAATAAAAGTTAATTAGAGAAACATATTGTGCTACGGGGCAGGTACGATGCGATGTGATAGGGAGACACCGAGACACCGATTTTGAATTGATTCTGACTATAGATGGCGAAATTTTTACTTTGGGGCTTTGTTTCGACTAGATCTAGGAGGTAAACATACTAAAAGATGTGAGCACGATACAGGGGCGTACGTAGAAGTTACCCTTTTTCGGTTAATCGCTTAGGTATACTTCGGAAACCATGTATCCTATTGATAAGGCCATATAATATTAAGGGTGACAAAATGTGACACAAATTAACTCACCATTTTTTCGCTACCTCAATTAATTTCCGTAATATCCGCGCTCAAATTTCGCTCAAACTTATCTAGCAAACTTTCTAGCCGAATCGACATCTTACCAGCCAACTAGCCAACTAACTCATATTAGTTCGAGTTTTAGTTTTCCTAATTACCGCTAATTCAGCACCACGAATTTTTAGTTCCTCAATTACCCGTTGACGCTATGCCTTATTAGCCGAGACTAGTTCTGACTTTTAGTTCCACAATTAACCGCTAGAACTCACTTTATCAGAGGCGCAAACCTTTGTGTAGGGTCCTTGCTTTTAGTCGCATGCCTTTTCAGCTGAGTCGTAAACCTTAGTGTAGCGCTCCCTTTTTAGCCAAGTCGCAAACCTTTTCTAGTTCCCTATTCACACACACCTTAATTTCCTCTTGATGACCCAAAGGGTTAGGTGCTATCGCGGGACCTTTACTACTAGTATAGCTCTCAACATTTCTCTAAATTTTGTAATTTGTAAAAAATATCTGTCAAAGGCCTAAAACGCAATGAGGTACACCTAAACCATCACTTATTCAAATATTACAAAGAAAAACGAACTAAAAACGTTGGCTATAATAATTAATATCCTATGAATTATAAAGAGCTCATATTTTAATACATTCTAGCCTCATTTCCCATTTAGACCTAATCCAACTACTGAATTTATAAATTTCCCTGAAGACAACAGAACATATAATCCACAGGCAGCATAAAAATATCCAGCTGCATATAATTTACCCGAAGTTGGAGCAGACTTGTCATTAGCATAATGCCTGGGGACAAGTTTAAAACAATACATATGATAATACTCGTATATGTTATCGGATTAAAAATTATATAAGGATTTATTAATATAAAAAATAAATTATAAGATCCATGGAACATTTTCTTTACAAGTTGTACTTTTGTTTAATTCAGTTTGATCATTGTGATACCACTGAAGCATAAAGTTAAGAAAACGGAATGTCACCAAACTTTTGCTAAACAATTAGAGAAAATTTAAACAATAATTTTTATTTTTTGTAATTAATTAAGTAAATACATTAAAATTTTGTTTTAAAAAAATATTTAAAAATTTTAAATTTCAAATAGTATTTGGAGTAGGTTATAATAAAATACATTATAAATAGAATAATCAAATTAACTGAAAATTCATTATTATTATTACAAAGATTATATTTCCAGATTTTATCATATTTTTTACTTATAAAACATCTGAAGTATGAAACAAGTTTCGTTTTATATCTGAGAACGATGGAAGCGATGACTGGCAAAAATGTACAGATGACATGCGAATGAAAAATAATCCCTTCTCTTTCTCAAGTTATGGTTGTTTGGCTTTTTTAAAGGGCAAAGTCACTTCATTTATTTATTTCCATGGATATGTAAGATAGTGAGAAAGTATATTCGAATACCTATGTTAGTAGTTAAGTAGAGAGAGAATGAACACCCATTTTTACAAAAAAATCGAAAAACCAAAGAAGGCTGTCAACCACACGACTGAATGACGTAATGGAATACTAGGAATCTGGCCCCCCTACCTGCACCTGAGGCCCGCCGCCGGAATATCGTTTACTGGAAATGGGGTAGACATGAGAAGATGAAAAATTGGAATTTAGGTAAAATACTAGGAATTATGATGTATCTTAATTTTTATCGAAGTTGGTATCAGATTGAACTGGTTCCTATCTGCTTTGATTTGGCTTCCAGCAGATTTGAGCTGGTTTTTCCACAGACCTGATACCAAGATCCAGATACCAGATCGGAAGAAACTTAACAACCAACCAACATCTATAACAGCTTTTCAACCAACTACAATCAACTTTTGATGATACTGTTGAAAATCAGTTCAGAGTTGGTATCAGGCGTTGAAAAACCAGTTCAGAGCTCTTGGAAACCAGATCAAAGCAGATAGGAACCAGTTCAAGCTGATACCAACTTTGACAGAAATTAAGGTAAAGCTTAATTCCGAGGTATTTTACCTAAATTACAATTCTTCTAATTCCCATATTTCCATGTGCTGGCGGCGGACACCAGATGCGTACAGGGGGTGCCCGATTCCTAGTATTCCATTACGTCATTCAGCCACCTGCTGGGCAGCCTTCTTTGATTTTCGATTTTTCCGTTAGTAATTATGGATATTTTACATGAGCATTTTTTTTGTAAAAATGTGGGTAATTCTCTCTCTACTTAACTTCTTATGTTATTACATTTGATCGGTTAAAAACTAAAATCGCCAGTTTGAGTTGGAGAACAAAACGTGTTTGTATCATTGTGCTCGTCATCAAATTTTATCCAACATTTAAAATATCCATCCATGCATCTGTTCTCCTGCTCACGAAATGTTCAAACAATCTAAGACTTGAATAAAAGTAATTTTTTGTGTAAAGTTGTATAAAAACTATTGTTTTTGATTCAAGTCTAATAATAAATCAAGCAAAAAAATATATCACAAGAATAACAAATATTATATATCTAAAACTTTTCTAGTAAATGATTATGGCCATGCAGCATATCTTTTCAGCAGAATAGCAGCAGAGTTTCATTAAAATCGATAAATAAATAGCCTCTGTATGGGGTTTCAAAATGTTCTGACCTATGACATTTACAATATGATGGCTGACAACTATCTTATTTCTCAATGAAATGGAAAAACTAATATATAAGCAATTAGGTATTCTTATAAATCCTAGTGCTAGTTGAGTATATGGTTGTTTGACTTATGTTTAGATATTTTCACAGAAAATTTGGTTTCCAAATGAATTAGGGGGATGTTTTGTTGAGTTTATTTCTTAGGATCAATAAATAGAAAACTTTTTTCCCAAAAATAAAAAAAAGTATTACTTATTTTTCGAAAATGTAAACATTTCTTTTTAAATTTTAAAAAGGTAGGAATCTAAAGTTGAATGAAGAAATAAATTATGAAAATTGATCACTGATAAATGCTATATATCTTTTACATTAAATACCCTATTAAATTTGTAACGACTTTCCAACTGAATATTGCACATTTTATTATTAATTTATCACTAGTTTACACTTACTTCGCTCTTTATGATCGGTAACCCAGAGCAGTTATTAAAAATAGCCTAATAGACAGTTTTAAAGATCAAGTTACCTTCATCGAGAAATGGAGGAAACCGTGCAACTAAAATATTTTTAGCAAATACTTGATATTAATTGTGTACACATATCAATATGTTGAGGCGTGTCATATGTTGTTGCTACAACCAATGTGATTTACTATATAAATACTAATACAGGTCATGTATTTTCCAAACGTGCCGCTGCATGAAAATACTTATGGGGAGGGTTATACTGACAAATACAATGCAAATTTACATTTAGTATCACATGGTCAAATGAGGGGAAGATATATTGCCATCGTTCCGGAATATTTTTTCAGTTGACCACCAAATATCAATCAGGGTTACTATAATATGATAATTTATATAAAATGCTACATTCCATAACTCTATTTAAATATTTTCAACTTATCGAAACTACCGATGATGATACATTAAGGCAAAAGAGTTTCAACGCTACCACTTAACGACTCTATCGAAAAAGAGTATTAAGAGAAAAACTACGTAATCTATAATCAAATGAATAATAAATTATCCCTCAATCAAAATGGAATCTTCTTGGCAAATATCCATTATGAAAAGTTAATAGATCGAAATGAGAAACTGAATCGACTTTAAATCATTCCCCTATTACCATAATATTGTAATTTTTCATGATAATGATTGTATTCTGAGTGAAATTTATTATGCGTTTGTAGAAGAATTTTCATATACATTTTTTTGATATATTATTGTGTATTAAAAAATGATGTTTTCATTAAGAATAAAAGATAATTGTTCCATTTCGGTTAAAATGTGAGTTAAGATATAGAAAAATTATATACTTCCCTGTTAAATAGTAAGCAAACTAATACCTACTTAACTTAAAACTGGAAAAGTCATTGAAGTTCTTTTGAAGAATTGTTCACTAATGGTACTTAGAATATAGATACCTACAGTTAGCAATAAGGGCTTATTCATTTCTAGCGATGTTTGCAAAATGGCATTTTGATATTAGTACAATGCAGATGTTTTCTAGCAAAGCATGCTTCTTGATCATTTAAGTTGTCAGCGTGTCGATAACTTTTTTTAAATTATAAATCGGAAACAAAGGTGCTATTATTGAAATTAGTTATTTATTATTGATATCTGCCGATATACATTTTTCTGTAAATTTTTAAATACGATCAGTTAGTTTATAGGATTATTAACACAAATTTTGTCCGAATACTTAGTTGTTTGGACTCGTATGCAAAGATCCGTTAGTAACGTCGATCACATATATTTCCACTGATTTCATTACACAGAACACAAGTTAAACTTACTGTACACAATCATGTTTTTTCTTACATTCTAATACATATTATTTCGTATATGATCATACTAGTGTCAATATTGTTATTAATTTTCGGCCAAACCCCTTTGTCATAATTATGTAAAATATGATTTAACGTTACGAAATGATCAGAGTGCAAGGACGAGAGTACTTAAGGAGTATATGAGTACCTATGTCTCTAATCTTAAACATATTTTAATATTAAACTTATTTATATAATACACTAACTTAAACATATTTATATAATACACTAACTTAAACATATTTATATAATATACCCTGCTCCTCCGCCATTTTACAGACTCGCTCATAAATCTAGGCTTTGCTTTCTACATTCTATAACAGTTCTAAGTTTTATAACAAAAAAAAGAGTAGGGTAGGTGGCAAAGTATTGAATTCCCATAAATAATAGAATAACATTACTTTATAAGGAAACTGAAAACAGCCCTATAGGAAATATAAAATGCTAGATTTGGGACACATAGTTTATTAAAAGAATATTTAGTGAAATTAAAGGATTATACATTAAGAAAATTGTACAAAAAGATAGTAATTTTGTTGTTAAAGCGAACCAGAAGACGACCTTGATGCGACGTTCAGTAGTAGCACGAATACTTTTGATAGTGATAATGTATCAACACTGGAAATTATGTATCTAAAGCAGCTGCTAAACCAAAAGCTTATAATAGTAAATAACCAGAAAGACGTAATGAACAACAAATAGCCTTATTAAACAAATTAATATCCTCGACACATATGCCATCTAGTAGAGATGAGTGAAAGTTAGACGCGAACTGTATAGCAATTAATAACATAGCGGGGAAACTTATAGAAGATTCCTATAATTTTTCCACTGCGTCAACGAACTGAAATCCTGCAACAATGGAGATTCCTGCAACTATGATTGTCCTAAAAACTCAACCACAACAACTGACATATACAATTACACAAAAATAGGTATCGAATGCTGTTCATAAACTCAGGGTGTTATTAAGAGAAACTCTGACAGTCAGGTTCAGAAAAATAACACAAATAAAAATGTACACAAAATCACTGTCATGGGAAATATCATATCTGTAGCAGGAAGTAACTCCCAATCTATTACGAAAGTAATATGCTCTAATGAAGAGAATAGCAACTTGGTGGCAAGCAAAAAAAACTGGCACTTCATGTCTAAATACAAGACAATTAATTTAAGAAGGCTGCAGTTGAAGATTTAAATGACAACATGGAGTTAAAGTATAACTTTCAAAAACTCTTTCATACAAAAAAATTTCAAGGAAGATGGAGTGCAAAATAAAATTACAGAAATGCAAGAATCCAATGAGGACGATGCGATGTGCAGGTGCTACACTTAAATGTGCAATCTGTTAGAAACAAGGTACAAGAACTAGAATCATTTATGTATGCTAGCCATAATAAGTACAATGTTATGCGCTTGTCAGAACATTTTCTCAATGAAGATGTAATTCATAATCTCGTTTTTGATAGTTATTAAGTTAGAATAAGTTATTTTAGAAATAATATAGTTCATGGAGGTGAACTAAATGCGTTGACATAAATTCATGTACTGTAAAAGTTGATGGCGAAATAGCAGCGGTAGAATGTGATGCGTTAAATCTCTTAATTATAACTGTTTATACCTAGGAGACCTCTGGGAGATTTTGCTAATTTTTTGTCGACTAAGTATAATATGATTAAATTGAAAAACTCTAGAAGATATATCATAATAAATGGCGATTTTAATGTAAAGTGTAATACCACTGATATTAAATACCTAGAATTCCTCGATTTAATAACCTGCTTTTATTTTCAGCCCGTTATCTATAAAAATACAAGAGAAAAAACTGTTTAGATAAGATTTAAATTAATTTCAGCAATATGTATACATAGAGAACGGAGGTTTTCGATCCGGGGGTTTCAGACCATAAGGCTGTGAATGTAATTTTAATCTTAATTGTGGAAAGGAATAAAAATAGAGAATATGATGGAGTTACTTTTTGTGACCTTCAAAGCGCATTCTCGATGCCTCTCACTGTATTCTTTTACACATATTAAAATATTATAAATTCAATATAAATAGCTGTAAAGCTGATAAGATGGTTTTTAACTAATAGACGACAATAAACAACTTTAAACAATAAAAAAATGCAGTATTTCAGGAGTGGAGAACCGCAATGATCCGTCTTGGGACGGACCTTAAGTTATGTAAACTACTTAAATAGAGCCATGCACGAAGTAGACCTGGTGCTTTTTGCAGACCATACTACACTCCTGTCATCGGACATGATTTTCTCAAAGGAAACATAAGTGAGGCACGGTGCCATTGAACGGTTCTCAACAAACAGCCTGACACTTAGGGAAAATAAAAATAAAACAGTAGAAATTATTTTCACTAATAGACAACTTGAGAACCTTCAAAATCCACATAAAGTGCGAATTCTTGGCTTATATCTGGAAAATTTTCAACTGGTTTCACCACGTGGACTATGTAGCAAAAAAACTGACAAGAAATATATTCGTCATTGGAAATTTCAAAAACATTGTGCCATTCAAAACAAATATCATTCAAAACAAAGCTTTCAAAGGAATAATGTCAAAATAATGAAAATAGTGAATCTACAGTATATATTAATTTCTACATTTTAATATTGTTACCATTTCTTATCAATAGGTACCTACCATTTTAAAATTTTAATTTTTTGTAATTTTAACGTGTAAAAAAGGGGTTTACCTGAAATGTGTTATAGTATTTTGTATTGTAGTGATTGGTTCTTAATCTAGATGTATACCAAATTTATAGATTTATACCAAATAATCTAGTAGTAATTATAGATTTCTAGTTTTATACCAAATAATGTATTTTCAAGATTTCATATTATTTATATTTTATATAAACTAATTTCCTCGTGACTTGACGAAAATTTCTTGTTAATAACACTAATAAATTGATTTCGATTTGATATTGGATTATGAAAGAGAAACATCAAAAAAATTATGTATAATTAGAGGCATAAAATATTACATCTAGTATGTCAAAAGTCAAAATATACTAAAAATAACTATGAAAAAATTGGAAACATATGTATTTCCTAGAAGAGTTAAAAAACTGCCTTCTTTAAAAAGGCACCAAATAAAAAATTTACACTATTTACTCTTTAGTCGGCACTGTCATATAATGATAAATTCTTTTGGTCATATATAAACTCATAAAACGCATCCCCGAGGATGCCTAGTAAAATGTCCTATAAAGGCGATCCTTATGACACCTCAAGATATTGCAGACATTTTCGGTAAATTCTTTATGAGTGTTTATCTACACTAAGATAATTATTATGGTGCTATTTCGCATGCTGTTATATCTCGATATTTGATAGACAATGCTCGAATGGAGGATAATCTTTCTCGCAAACTACTCGAGCAAATGGAAAATAAAGCGTAATATAATTTGCGCTAATAAACCAAAGTTAATTAAACCCCATTATGTTTTCTCGGTTGTCGATGCCAAGTTAATATAGTAATGTGTATTGGAATAGATATTTGGTTAGCAAAACCGAATTCTAAATCAAGTAAACTAAAGCATATTTCGCAAATAACATTACAATTTCTGTAGTATTGAGTAGTATTAATTGGATAATATTGCAAAGCTTATGTTACGAGTACTAAAAAGTATATATTCGACATTTGACCTAAGGCATAGCTAAAATAAATTCCAACCTTGACTTTGTAATTCTACCAAAATTTCTACCACGTGTACTTAGTATGAGGTTCTTTTTTATACGACTTAAAAATTGTAAAGACTCATTGGAACGAGCTGTCAATAATTCACCAGTTTATATTTTTTTAATGTACTTTTTATATGCTATATATTATTAATATTTCTATTTCAACCTAAACCTAAAATATATAAGGTTCAAAGTAAATGGAGTTTATACTGAAAAATGATAAGAAATTATTGTCCAAACAGTTCAATACTGGCAGTTGATATTATCTCAGAGGATTCTAATTTCTGTAACATTCATATATAAATTATTGAATATGATTGACGTTCCTCAAGTGCTTTCTAAGATAAACATCCATGTACCAAGACTAGACTCTAGAAATAATAAGACATTTAGCCTTCCTAGAATCAATGTACTACGAAAGTTGACCTTATCTGTCAAAACTTTAACAACATATGTAGCACCGTGTGTGTTATCTATTATAATTCAATAAATGCTATTATATCAACTGCTTCAATACTTTTATGGTAAAACTCTGTTGAAACAATACATGTAGGTCGTTAATTCTTGAACATGTTGGTGTTTGTAAAATGTTCCTCAATAATAATATCCTCAATTATTTATTGTATGGTTTCATCTTGTTTTGTGTATTTTAAATGAATATTTAAAAATTATTATTATTACACTTATTACTGATTATTATTATTATTATTATTATTATTAGTATTATTATTATTATTGAAATATCTTATTGGGCAGCAATTTAAAAGCCGATATATTTATGTTCATACAGATAAAGTAATGTTGGTAATACGGTTTGGTTATTCAGCTGTAGCATTTCACAAAAATAATTATATTACAATTATTAGTTAATATATGATAGATGAAAGTAGACCACGGATATAAACTTGTGTGCATTAGCTCATAATGTATACGAGGTGGTTAATATTATGGAATGGGTCGCTAAACTTAAAGAATTTAAATTGGACATAATGACGTCATCCTGTGCCGTGTTGTATAATACTATTATTTTGGAACAATTTCCAATTATCAACTAATCACGAACTTCGATTTAACCTATAAGAATTTAAACTCCTGTTTAAAAAGTTATTATTATTCATAATAAGATATATGCCTATCTTAGAAGATTCATAGTTGTAACTGTCATAAATTATATGAATTCCTGCCTAAGTTACTGAAGAAAATCCCACACCTACCTACCGAATTAATTAATAGTATGAAATAATGTTAGAGCATCCGTAACATAATATTCAGATACTTTTTCCAAATTTCGCATATTCATTTTACACTTTAAGGTAAAAACCGATGTCCTTTCCCAAAAGGAGACGGAAATAAATGCGTTCGGCACTGTATATAGGGCAAGAGCCGCGTTATCCCTATTCGTAGCGTGTGTAGAGCGGCGTGTAAGGATGCTGAGCATTGCGGGAGATAAAAAATCAAACCTTACCTCTTTTAGACGTAACTGAGGCCGCCAGCACAGGATGAAGGGGGGCCGAGGCCAAAACAAACAGTCCACAGTATATCCACAACATGTTTTACGTGTAAAAAACATGATTCACAGCCATAACGATAGTTTAGGTGACGGCGAGCGATACGAATCGGTCACTGTACAGTCGACGCGTATTTTCGCGCACCCTACCTGATCTGCCTCGCAGCAAGCTTCATCGCGAAATGCGTGCGCGCTTATCCCAGACTTCAAAATTCCGCGCCGTCGCTTTCCGTCGGCCCTACCCTGCCACAGACGTTCCCCAGCATCCTGATAGGCACCCTGGGCTAGGCCGAGCACCGGCCCAACACAAACCTACGATTTAAATCGGCCGCAGAGATTTCCGTGGAGACCCCCTTAAGGAGCACTACAAAAAACAAAAAGAGGAACGACCGTTAATAGGCTAAGGACGATTAATGATATTAAATATAGATTTAGTGCAACCTTGAAAGAAAAACCAAGACGGTGCGAACACGACTGAGTATATGACCAATTAATGATGAACAAGGTTGGTTTTGATACTTTTAAACAGAAGGGGCAAAAAATGTACTGTCGTTATGCGTGTAGCAGCATTATTAAAGGCTTAATATCCTGCTCAGCACGTCGTAATACTTTTTAAGTGTATTATAATATAGATACCATAATTTACCTAAATATATACTGCATGATTTAACTATATTCTTACTATTGTTTAAACTTGATTGTCAACCAACGCACAGGAATGAGAAAGAGTTAATTTTTATAAAAGAAACAGTCCCCCTATTGGGGTGTAAAGTGTAAACCACTTAACACCCTTTGTCGACACATTCTCCTAACCTCCTAATTTACCATATACTGATGTACAATGCGGTGGTAACTGCAAATAGACAGCCATTACAACGGAAAGCCGAGAAAAGAGCACGTTTACGTCACGTTAATACGAGCATCCGGACAAAGTATCTTAGATAGAGTCCAAGCAAAAGAGCAAAACCACGAAGTAGGGTGTAAACGAAAAAGTTTTAAAAAAAATTCTTATAACGCGTATTCAAGAGTAGTTGGCTCAGAGGACGGGTATTCTTGCTAGGATTTTTATAAATTTGATTTTGCCTACGCATTCAGTTCAGCATCTAAGATTCCTGAGCCAATTACGTATATAATTTCTCCTATGATGCTTCACAGTGTCCTCCTACCAGGAACCTCTTACCCAAGGTTGCATAAAACAGTAGATTGCGGATATTTTTATTGGATCTCGCTTATCTTCAATGAAGTACAAAATTGGTTGCCTGAATGTGTGGTAGTATTAGATTTAGTTATTTCATGGCATTGGATTGCCTTTTTGAAGATTACCATACTACCTCCGCGTACTGTACCATCTGGATATTGATAATGCTCGAATAATCGATAATCTTTCTCGTAGGCTATTTATGAATTATAAAATGATACAAACAAATACAATATCGAATCGAAAAGAATAATGCCATAGTAATGCAGCAATCTTTTCATTTTGCTGTAATGGTAAATAAATTTGAGGTGTTATGGTTTCTGAGTAACCAAAAGTACTAAAAGAGACACTGTCACTAGTGGTCACTACAGTCAGTTTTGACATTTTGTTCTGTGATATTTATTTGCGCTACAAAATAAAAATAAAGTTTGCATTTTATTTACATATGTGTTTTTGTGGTATTGATATTGGTATCGATATTTAGAGTATCGATACTTTGGGAAACGATATTTGGACGTATGGATTCTAAACATTTCGATCTGTATCGATACTTTTCATCATGTATCGAAATACTGCTCTACTGAAGTCTACTGTTCCAGTTTATGCCCCACGGTTAAAACCGGCTCTGGAATATCACCAGTTCAGGCTCACCAGAATTCTCCTCCTTGCATTTGCCAACCAATTAACTGGCAGAAATTTGTAACCACCGGGCTTATATTCAACAAGATCTACAACAGCAACTTATTAAAATAAGTATTTTTTTTGTTACGTATATATTATTATAGATAAATAGATTGAAGGTGCATCATTAAACATGCAGCTTACAATCAATCAATACAATACGAGTTTGGAGGCCCCCGCAAAATTATTTTTATCATCAAGTACCGAACTGACTTGTAATTATTTAAATCCTGAATAATGGGGATGGACGATAAATAATAATATTTTGATGCCCATTAAGACTTAGTTGCCACCGGTATCAGATGTATTTTTATATACTATTTTTCGCAACTATACTAAAAGATGTAACATAAATTGCAGGAACAGAAGAGTTGGACTATCATGTTCAATAGTTATGGCCATTGTCATGGTCAATCATGTCAACGCAAATGTCGATAGCTCTGCCGAGGAAAATATTCACGATGAAAAATATAATGAGTTTTGACC
>CAXKVY010011352.1:0-17615 GCA_964058915.1 Tetropium fuscum | reverse complement strand
TAGTTGTCAACAGTTGTCAATGAAGGGAAATCATTTTAGTTATTTTGAACGAATCTGGGAAAACACCTTGGATTAAACGTTTATTTATTAATGAGGTAAGAGGGTCAATCATGTCAATTGGATCTTCAATTATTTGGTTATTTAAAGAATACAAATCAAAACATCTGGAGTTTTGACTGACACTCTTGACAGCATCCAGAACTTTACATGTAACTGGCCGAAGAAAAATTATAAGATATATTTTTTATGTCAATTAAAGATGTTACTATTTTTTTATGTCAATTAAAGATGTTACTGCAAGAACGTGTGCTTTCGGCAAGAATTCGTCCAACTACGTACCTTTGTTCCAACATGTTAAGACAATAGATTCTATAGATTTCGACAACACAAAGATGCTGGCTGACATAGAACACTCTAAATCGAGAATTATAGAAGCCATAGAGATCGAATAGAGACCACAAAATCTCAATAAAAGGGACAACACGCAGACAAGACAGACACGCAGACAAGATATGCATAGGAACGAGCATTGCTAACAAGACAAATTGATATTAATCAACCGAGCAGAAAATCACCACAGGTCAAAAGTTAAATTTTAATATAAACAGGTCCAATGGCACGTCATTTCAATCATGACCATTTATTTGTATTTAAGGAACCGCTAGGTACTGGAGAAATCAGTTCAATTCGAGCAACCAGAAGCAGCAATGAGCCGTTATGGGGAAGAACCGAAACATCCTTCACATTGATCGCATAACAATATTTTTCCGCTATTTGTATTGGTACATTTTTTTCTGTTACAACAAATCACTTAATATTTATTCAATACTGATGGATGTTAAAATGGATGGTGGATGTTAAAAAATCAACATTACTTTCACACCATTTGGAGGATCCGTTGACATTTTAATGGATTCGGTTGGTAATAGCAGTTCTGAAGGAATGACTATGTAAAGCTGATAGTTTATAGCTTTATATCTTTTTTAAGCTTAGATATATTAGGTCTCGGTGAATTTTAAATTGCATCCAAAATATGTATAAAATTTTTATTTTTTTGACGTAAACCAATCAAGTTATTATCTAAACGGCACTGAAGAATATGTTTGTTGCCGTTTTATTTACACATTCAGTGTAAATAAAACAATAAATTCCACAATTCGTATGAAGTGGTACATCTAGTGGAGAGTAGAAGTCATTTACTTATACTCTTTTTACTTTACTTTTTACATTTTACTTAGAAATATTACATTATCTGCATCCAAATGTTGTGGTTAATAAAATATTGAATTATTGAGAATATTATTTATTGCTAAAAAAATCGATGTTTAAGAGAGAACATTGGCCTAAAAATATGTAATGCAGACAGGTTATTATATTATTAAATACACAAATTTCTCCTTTGCTAGCCTTGCACAGATAACGGAGTAATTAAAAATGTTCTGTATCCACAGTAATTAATTTTTAATGTATGGTGCTTTACCGCTCTTACTACTTTCCTTTATGCTAAACATTACAAAATCCATGAATGCCAGTTAATTTCCAGTGGGAGATGATTCCTGAAACAAGTAAACCCCACAAAGGAGCATATTTTTAAGGAAATTAAATTGACATTAAAGATAGCGGTGGCATTAGCTAGCTCAGCAGACCAAACGATCCTTTGAAGGCACCATTAATTATGTTTAATAAAGATGTTTGCGGTTTGAAAGGATTAGTAGGATTACGATGCCTGAAAAATATGTAGGGGTTTTAATTTGACTAAAAGAACACGATAGTTGCTGTATATTTTCTATAGAAAACTATTTCCTCCGCATTGCCTAGTCCGGGGCAACTTATAGAACTAAGTATCATAAGAACAATCACAAATAGAAGTTTGGTAATATCGCTGAGGAAACTCCCATTCAAAAACTCATATTTGATGCAACTAACGCGTCAGGAATGGAACCTTTCATAATTTTTTTAATCATCAACAAAAAATGTGTTATAAGATGAGACCTTAGAGCACTACCTTAGATCAAGTATAACAGGTTAATTTATTATCAGTCTTAATGGTTGTTAACATGATGAAATTTGTTGCGAACTTTTTCATTAAAAATAGTAATTAAAATCGGTTTCATTTTAATTCAAAGACTTACGTGAAGACAAGAACATTAAGGAAAGCCTTGAAGTTAGTTTTTGTACGAGTAGTTCCAGAATTGTTCCTGGTAGATCCTGTAATAATTCAGTGGCGTTCACCTAAGTTTCCGGCACTCATAAATCTACAAAACATAATGCTATGAAACCACAGGTACCATTTCACTTTAATAAGCCTAACTTATTAAAAATATAACGATTTCGTAAAATATAAAGTATAACATACTTTCAACAAATGATAATAAGTACTTACCACATATAATTTCATGCAAATTTGAGCACCACATATTAATAATAACCATGGAATTACTATTGTAAATCATATAATGTATTTCAGTCACCATGTTGTTTAATATATAATAATTTCCGAAAAACTTGTACAGTAAACACATAAAACAGCAATGTAATAAGGGTTGCCGATATCATTTCTCATTAAATACATGGTAGTAGTGTGTAATAAGTGTTGCCTATATGTATTGATCAAAATATAATACATTGGTATTATATGTTAAAATAAATTAATACCCATAGCATAGCTGTTTTCAATTATAAATTTTTCATTTATTAATCTACAAATAATAATATCTCTTTGTATAAATAGATATTACATATTTCCAAGGATGATATGTGAACTATGTTTTCCTATTCATATTTATAAAACTACTGTGTTTCTTGATAATCTTTAAAGATACTTCCGATTTCTGAATTTCTTGAATTTATAATAAATTTGTATTAACGTCTTGTTTGAATGTGTATACTTAGTGTTGTGTTGTGTGTACTGCGGTGAGGCCATCATGTTACATTTGGATTAAGGTAAAGAGTTTAGCCAGGAGTACAAGGTATAACATTTATTTATTATATTAAAACATTTAGGTTTTCAACAAGTAATCAAAATTTCTCTAAATTAACTTAATAAAAATAAATAAAAATATAAATTCTCTCAACTTTGAGATTATACTTAAAATTAAACAATCATCAAAAACTATAACACCTTATATATAGGACAGTATAGTACAGTACAAGTAGTTAATAGTCAAATTTCGTGAAATATCTAAATACAATTGTTTCCCGTATAATGTGTATTATTAAAAACGGGTAGAAATAAATATCAATCCTATAGAGACCTGTAGAGAGTTTATATATTATTTCAAAAGTAAGAGTTTAAGAGAAACAAAAAAATTTCCAAATATGAAAGTATTTAACCCCCTAAAACGGTAAATTGTTCTTCTTTTCTTTGACGGCGGTATTGAAAAACTATTTTTACCCTACGTATCTATATTATGCTGCAAAGTTTTGAAACTACCACGGATGATGACGTCATCAAGACACTTCAAAGAAGTTTCAACAAAAACAAAAAAATATAACATTAAAGACATATTAAATTATTATTTATCTAATATATATATATATATATATATATATATATATATATATATATATATATATATATATATATATATATATATATATATATATATATATATATATATATATATATATATATATATATATATATATATATATATATATATATATATATATATATATATATATATATATATATATATATATATATATATATATATATATATATATATATATATATATATATATATATATATATATATATATATATATATATATATATATATATATATATATATATATATATATATGTATGTATGTATGTATATATATATATATATATATATATATATATATATATATATATATATATATATATATATATATATATATATATATATATATATATATATATGTATGTATATATATATATATATATATATATATATATATATATATATATATATATATATATATATATATATATATATATATATATATATATATATATATATATATATATATATATATACATATATGCCTCCTCTTGCGTATGTGTGTTCCATTGTATTGTTTCGTGAAATATGCTTGCTGGGGATACTTGAGGTCACCAGGGAATGACCGCGATAAGGAAGGAAGCTTCATTTAAAAGGGGATAATTTAAAGGGGATATTTTTTCTTCTTGGGTTAGTTATTATTTACGGTTTCTAAACAACACCAGGTTTGCCTTTTTCAATATGGGACTGCTATACTTCCCCGAGCTATAATATAATGTAGGTACTATTGTTAAGTACCTTGTCGATCACTAATAGTAATGGGAAGGAAACTGTAAAATATATGCTTTTTTCCTAATTATTGGTGGAAGCATCTACAGATACATATAAAATAAGGATACTTTTTTTTATGAAAATATTAACAATTTTTTTATTTAGAAGGAAATAGATCTGTTTAGGATACCGACTTTATTAAAAATAACCTGAAAAACAGGTCAGCATTTTCATTAAAATATGTTGCATTGTTGAAACTGTGACAGATACATAAGAACTGGATATCGAATACCTTGAAACTATTATATTAAATATTTTTTTAAACATTATTAGAAGTTACAAAATAGATATGCATATTTAAGATCAAATATAGGTTGTAATCACTATTAAATGGGTTTTTCATGAGTTCATCTTAAATGATTTTATTATATAAGAAAATATAGAAATATACAGTCGTCCTTTTTTGGAGTATATTTTCTGAGGAAAATTGTATTGCACGAGTTGGGTAAATATTGTAAATAAGAACGATCACTAGTAATGAAGGTCAAATTTAATAATACGTGTTCATACAACCCACTAAAATTTTACCTCTATTGTTAATTATTATGGGAAGATCTGGCTTGTGATTTATAGGACCAGATTCCTGAAGATTTAAATAAATATATGTATGCTAGTGGGTTTCGTTTTCAATGAAGTTCAGGAATGCAGCTGCCCTTCTGTTACGAGCCTCCAAATCCGGATAAAAAGTTGGTAATCTAGGACTCAACTTTGATTGATAGGAATTTCAAAAACTTCTTCAAAGCAGATTTTAAACTATATTTAAGAAAAATTATTTTATAGGGTGTTTCTAAATGGATGGGAAAGATTTTGAGTTAAATTTTCAATGAAAATTACGGGGAAGAGGTCTTTCACATATAGTTTTCCTAAATCCCTTCCCTCTAAGTTATAGCCCTGTAATGTTGGGAAAAAAAATGTTTTCATTTAGTTTCTCCACTATGGAAAAAGTTAAAAAGTTACATAATATATTACACATTCGACCTTTTTTTGAATATTTTTTCTGAGGAAAATGGTATTGCACGAGTTTACATGAAAATAGTATTTTTATCTGGGTATATATTGTAAATAAGAAGGATCACTACTAATGAAAGCCAATTTTAAAAATAAGTTTTCAAACAACACACTAAAATGTTACATCCATTGATAATTATGAGAAGATCTGGATTGTGATTCATAGGTGCAGATCCAACATTTAAATAAATATTCCCTATGCTAGTGGATTTCGGTTTCCATGAAGTTCAAGAAAGAGAAAGAGCCTCCAAATCTGGACAAAAAATTCTTATTCTAGTGGACTCACTTTTGATAGACAAGAATTTCAAAAACTTCTTCAAAGAAGATTAAAGAATATTTCAATATTAATATATAGGATGTATCTCCAGCTTCATTATTACGCCGCTAGAGGTCAGCATACCAGTGGTGTAGTGAAAGTTTTCGTTTATCAAGTGCTTTGGGATTAATTCTGGATCTTCTGGATTAATTCCAATATAAATACGTCGATGTTGAATAACGTCTCAAAACCTTTTCCACATATATAACGAATATTGTATATAGAGGATTTAATATCCCATGTCTTATAACTTTAAGGTATGTAACTTTAAGGTATATGTATGTAACTTTAAGGTTGTCGCAGGATAGATTAAGATTTATAAAAAAAAAGATGCACCTTAATTGATGTAATTTTTAGTAAAAACTAATATTTTTCTTCTTAAATGAATTAAACTAATATTTTTCTTCTTTTCTTCTTCTTCATAAAAAAAAATTCAAACAAGATTTATATTAATAAAATGTTTATATCACAAAATAGATTAATTTTTTGAAAAACTTATAATTTTGACAATAATTTTTTAAGATTCAATTAGGACAGTAAACATTTTAGCACAATTAATTTATAATAACTCAGCTTATTTTGAACCTCCTCTGAGGAAAGTGCACTTCATTCTCTAATATATTTGGTGAAAATCAAATTAAAACTTTTTAGAAAGACACGGGTGTTTCTATATTATCTATATAAAACCAAGACCTGTCGTCCATTTTTTTTTGATAATCTTCAGAATTATTAGCTATTATATGTAAGTAACTATCTACAGACCAAATTAATATTATATATATATATATATATATATATATATATATATATATATATATATATATATATATATATATATATATATATATATATATATATATATATATATATATATATATATATATATATATATATATATATATATATATATATATATATATATATATATCTTTAAAAAATTTTAACAACTGTTTGTAATGTGTGTGTGTATACATAGACATGCCAAAAATGTAGCTAATTTAATAAATAATAATTCTATATAAAAATGTTTAACACTTTAATATTATAAGGATTCAACAAGAAAATTTTAATGGCATTTTATGGTTTACTCTCAATATTTGATGACAACACAACACAAGTTAAATTTTCCTCTACAAATATTTCCCATTAAACCATTAATCTGAGTTAAATCGTTCTCGTGCACTTTGAAACTGGCTTGTTTCTCTAGATAGCATAGAGAGTGAGCTTACTGGAAGTTACTTTAAATTATTAAAATGCTTGTCGCAAAATACACACATTTATCTTTTAGCGTCCGCGTCCGCGCTACCCGATTGTCTACTCGAGAAAGTACAAAACTGAATCGTTCAATAAGTCGATGCCTACTGAAAATTTATTGCGCCAACAATTCCAGAATGTGTATAGAATATTGGGTGTCGATGTAGGTCAGAGCTGTATTAGAAATCAGTTTCCGGGTAAAGATGGAGGAAACGTATTTATCAATCAGCCATTAAGCATATTTTCCCTGTAGTATAATTAACAAAGTTACCAAGATACTTCCTACTATTTTCCTGTGTTTCAAACACGATTTTGCATTTTATTAACATGCATTAAGGTGTAACATATAATAATTTATCTACGACTGCTTGGATAGAAACCTATTGTGACATTCATTTAAGTTAGATAATGAAATTTATTATGTAACTCTGTTAGATTGTGATAATAATGATAATTTTTCCATAGGAATTGTTCATAAAAAAAGATAATCTACAAATCTTAATCTACAGATGAAACAAGCGACAGATACATGGGTATGTAAATACGAATGTGAAAAAAAAGAATTAGGCATATATAAAAAGAAACATCTATTTCAAAGTTAAAGTACCCATCAATGGAAGATGGATACATGTTATTTAAAAAGTCTTATTATAAAACTACTATTTTTTATATTATTAGGCAACTTAATATTTTTTAAACTTGATTTGAGACAGTTTGGTGACTTTTTAGTAACATTTAACCTCATGAACGTTATACGAAAACAATTTTTTTGCCCTGTACTAATTTCATGAATTTCATTATTGGTGCAAAATTTTGATTTATTTTTAAAAACATTATTACTTAATTCAAAAATAAAAACACCAGGTACTGATAATATTTGGTAATTTTTATGGTTATGTTTAGTACAAGTGTGTTATGTACTATATAAGTCACGCTAGGAAATGTTTAGACCTAATTTCCAAGTGACTTATATAACATAACATATGTGCCATACAAAATTTTATCCAGCAGCACTGCCTCGCGGCCAAAAAATGTTAGATTTCGGAGGACCAGGTAAATTTATCTTAGAATACCTGAAAAAACCGACACCAGAATACCCTCTGATCGACCAAAATTCAAATTATCTAGGTGCTTTTATGTTACTATGGAACACGATATGTGATTTTTTTAATAACAAACAACATTGTCATACACACGGCTTTTAGTTATATACCTACTGATAATATTTGGTACTTTTTATGGTTATGTTTGGTACAAGTGTGTTATGTACTATATAAGTCACGCTGGGAAATGTTTAGACCTAATTTTTCCAAGTGACTTATATAACATAACATATGTGCCATACAAAATTTTATCCAGCAGCACTGCCTCGCGGCCAAAAAATGTTAGATTTCGGAGGACCAGGTAAATTTATCCTAGAATACCTGAAAAAACCGACACCACAATACCCTCTGATCGACCAAAATTCAAATTATCTAGGTGCTTTTATGTTACTATGGAACACGATATAACAAACAACATTGTCATTCACACGGCTTTTAGTTATATACCTACTAATTTGCTAACGATAAATAGTGAATTTTTGATACAAGAAGCCAGTTTTTAAGCAAAAATTAGGAAGAAATTCCCCAAGAAATTATTGATGATGCGGAGGCGGCCACATTATAACACGCGTGTTATTCTGCCCCTTATTGGTATGTATGACTGCGAATAATGAGTGTAAAACTACTGTCTGTTTTATAAAATATATTTCTACATGAATGATTATAACGAACATAGGTAATACATCTGAAAATATCACATTAAGCTAAATATAATTTTCAGAAAACCAAGAATTTATTCAGTACAAATTACCTTTATTTCTAAAATGGTCATCGGTGTATATAATGAAATTAATATTTTTTATAGAGGTTATGTTATTTATATACAATAATAATAACATAGAGACCAGCACTGATCCCTGAGGTACAACCACTGTTACATAGGTATTGAATATCAGATTCCATGTGTTGAATGTTAGAATCTAAATCATATGACAAATTTATAAAACTTGTTGATCTCACAGACCTAAACTCGTTCAACAATATTGCCAATGACAAGTAATTCAGAAAAATATATTTCACACTATTTTACCTTAATTAAAGAGTTAGAAGCCTAATGGTCATTACATACGTATATGTAATCCTAAATTCCTATACCCTCATATCAACTTTATTAGACGGTGCCCTACTATACGACTTTAAACACTACACTACGGGAGTCAGTTTTTTTGCGATTAAACTAACATGAAAAGTGTCAGAGTTATAAAATGTCGATTGTGCTACACTAGAGACGGATATAAATGCCGTTATAAAAGGAAATATTTCTCCACAACTGTGATGCATGTTTTCCCAGTGCCTGTCTACAGGTCCATCGATACAGATAAATCAACTTCAACGTTCACATACTTTAACATCCTGTCATAGGCAGTCGCGTGGAGAGTCCATCTGAAATAACGACATTGCGGATGTTTAACTTATAGCAATGCTAACAGGGAAGTCAAAAAACAAGAAAGAGCTCTTAGTTTTTTTCGATGTTACTTCAATAAACCATTTGATATTATTAATAATAAAAACAGAGAACAATTAATTATGCACAATTTTGTTCTGTGACCTCTTCTTATTTTTTTTGTATACCATTTGTATATATTGTATTTTGTATACTCGGTAGAGCAATGGGTCATGGGGTGTTTCATTTAAATTTTCTTTAGATGGCAAAACAATACGTAATGTAATGATTGTAAGTTACGCTAGGGCGCCAGTCGATCGCGTCGAACGGAGGCAGACACAAGGCAGATAAGAAAACTAAAATTCGTACAATATAGGGAGTAATAGTTTAATTAACAATAAATATTGGACTAGGATAAATAAATATAAGTATTTATACAATGTAGGTAACTATGTACAGAACGTAAAACTAGAACATATACCGTAGCACGATGCGACGTGACGTCTCAAATGGTTAGGTACTTACTTATTTAAATAAAAAGTAAGCGAGGAATAACATAAATAAATGGTGCATTTTATGTAAATATAGCTCGTAATAAACATTTAAAAAAGAACTCCATACAGTTCCATAATACTCCATAAGTAATAATTTTGTAGCCTCAAAATAATTCTAATACCTTACCTAATAAAAATAATACCTTAAGCCACAATTTAATGCTTCTGTTTAGTTCGATTGCCTCATTTAACATATATGTGGTCGCTATCATTGAGCGCTGTAAACATTTAGAGCAGTAGCCGTCCCCGTTTATTGGATATTATCAAGTCATTGGGTCTGATATGCACAAAATGTTATGAATTTGTAAGTGTAATACTGTATTATACCATATGTTACGTTCACTATTAATTAGTTAACATACATTAAATATTTGAGAGTATATTGTAGGTATTTACGTTCTCGAATAGTATATTATGAAAAACGACTACGCTCTCCCTCGAACATTCGTGATGAGAACTCACGTCTAAATATGACAGGTTTCTTTCTTTCTTTCTTTGCGTCATTAGTCGATTGCATGAATCAGTACATCACAGATTGTCAATAACACATATATTAGCGCATATTAATTGTGCTACATTGTTATATTTTTTCTATTGTCCTGTGCGATAGGCGAAGTCGGTAGTTCTGTAACTAATCTAATACTTAGCTAGGGACTTTCTAGTTTCTTTCACGATCCTTCATCATGGATCAACGCGTGCATGGCGTAGGTGCCTGTGAAACTAGTTATAAATGTTTTAGTGGTGTCCTTACTAAATAACGTACGCTCCAATAGTGGGAATTTGAAGGAAGTTAGCCAGTAGTTGGATTAAATAACTTTTAAAATTAAGGTAAGCCATTTTTTATGCCTTGTGGATGTGTTCTATTTTTACCTTTCTGTGTTCTCTTGAACTTGCCTTGAAAAGTCCCTGAGAATTGAGAAGCGTCTCCTCTATGCTACACTTCAGAAGCAGCGCTCAACATCTAGAGGGTCCTGGATATTTCACACAGCGGGTGCCGAAACGTCGAGATATAACAAACCTCAGACGGGGTTCATACCGAGAATTAATTTTCATATATATAAAGAGCGATATTCACTTAACCTCATAATTTGTGCCTGCAAATACGTAACTAATTAGTAGTTCTTAAAGGGTATCTTTATTTTGGTTTACTTCACTTCTTGTCTTTTTTCGTTCTTGTCTTCGAGTCTACACTTTGCAGTTTTTCACCTGTACCCTGTACCATGAACTCCTTGGGTTAATCATTTCTGCAGTGCCCATTGCACCTTGGACTGTGTTATCTACCTGAACGTCGAGACCTTACGCAAGCCTCTATGTAATGAATTGCTACAAACCTAAGATTTCTTTTCACCAAACAAATATGAACAGCAAAGAACTTAAAAGCTAATATATATGCCAGGGTGAAAATTGGATTTTTTTCGAATTTTCGAAATAACAATTAATCCATAAGATTCAACAAATGATTCTAGTTTTGACTAAGCTAGCAATTTCTCTCGCTCTCTCTCTCTCTTTAAATGCTTCAGAATTCTATTGTATATGTAATTCAATATATTCTAGCATATAGCTGGGAAAAGTAGTTGTTTAATAGATTCTATAAGATTTTATGCATTTTAACATCTTCTGGATAACTGTATGCCAAATGCTTTTATGTATAATATGTTCAAATAGAACAAATATAAATAGTAGAAGAGGTTTGTGTTTTCTGCGAATTTCAGTTCCGTAGAAACTGACATCACAAAATGTCACTGAAAGTGATGAGGTATTAATATTTTAATTTCAAGTATAAATGATCAATAAAACAAATCATACATCACTCTGCAGATCCTCAATCAAGTATTTGTATAACTTTTAAATGGTTCGTTTCCGTACGTATATAATGTTTTACTTCCTATGTGTTATCCAGTGCATTCAATTAACGCTATGCAATTTTTGAATTCATATTTTTGAATTCATCTCATATTTTAGTATATTGTGTTCTTTTATTCGCCAAAATAAAAACAGTATTCTGAGAGTAACTTCGATACCCAGTATAATTGGGAACCATCTGACTTGGTTGCGTAACGGCCAGTGGCGTCCACGGGATCAGCAGCTTCGTACTTCGTACGAACCTCCTAATTAATTTTTTTTATTAAGCTGAGCATGCTTAGGCAAAATTTGATTACCCACTTGTAACGCAAATAAGTATGTACTCAAGAGGAGGGTAATAAATGTACCTAATTAATAGCTGCTAGTTGGTTAACAATTTTTGTGTTAATTAAATAAGACAACCTTTACTCTGTCTATTCTCATATACGCCACTGAAGTTATATTCTAAATAAACACTCTTGCAATAAATATAATTACTCTCTGTATGCAATATCGGTTTAAGGTCTGGGATACTCCGTGCACCCTCCAGATGTTCCAGAAAATATGTGGGTGAAAAAAGGCAAGAGAAAAGAAAGTACTCACTTAAATTAATCTTCTTAAATTAATATTAGGAACAACAGCCTACCACGCTCTCAAATTGGCGCTCTTACGATCTTCCTTAGTGTGATGTTAGGGGCCTAAAATATTATACCGCCTGTATTAGCCACGTAATGCCAAGTGCGACTATAACTTTGAGATTATTTATTATACAATAACCTTATAGTATTATGGAAATATATTATCAGTTACCTACCGGCATAACTCTCGGCAGTCAACTCGCTTCCTATTCCGATGTCCTTACAAAAACTGTCTCTTTTTATTTCATACCTTTTTGCTCGCCTATGTTTTGATTTTATAATAATATTATATTAAATACATCACGCATATCTAGTTATTCCTTATTTAAATTTCCAAATTTTAACAGATCTTATAACGAATACATAATTACTATTTATCTTATTTTAGGAGACAACGTGGTATAAATGACGATTTTTGGACTTTATATACCGCAAATCGGTGTTCTTTATTACAGCCATTCAAAATAAACTAATTGATATTACATAAATACATTTTCCATACATTACAGCTATTATCACATTGACATTATCGCGACACGTTAATCTATGAGTATTTTAGTATTTTACATAATATGCCACGGTATGCAGCTAGTTGTAGGTACGTTTAACCAAATGCTTTCACGGTCGCTACTGATTACATATACATTCTTTTAAAGAGTGGTGACCGAATAAGCATCATTGATCATCCTGACTGTTAGAGTTCTCTACACTTTTTGTTTGAAAATGTTCCCAATAGTACTTATAACAATGGCGTTATTTCCCGAAATGCGGCGCGATGCAGTTTTCGTCACCCCACCCCTGGAGCGGTAACCCTCGAGGTCGCAAACTCATGTGTACTATCAGGTATGTCAATCAACCCCCTAAATTTCAATCCTTTCCGACCTTATGCGAGCATTTGGTTTGTACCCATTGCCCAGACTACTATATTGGTAAACTTTTAATTTTCAAATTAAATAATTTTCAAAAACCAATACCTATCATTTAAGAAGTTATGGTTGCTGTTGGCGCCGATTCTTTTATTAAAAATTGCTTAGTATTTTATGTTAATTTATCTCCATTCTGCTAGGTCCATTTCTGGTCAATAACACACTACCTCCAGTCATGGAAGTCGTTTCAAGTCGAAAAAATCGAGATTTGTCAATTGAAAAAAATATTTCTGCATCATGGGTTAGTGAGAAGCCCGTCTACAATTCAGTACAAACAAAATATAATTCAGGTACTGTTCCCATAATTCTATAATATCCATAACATGAGATTGAAATGAGCCATCGATACTTCATGGATGCAGACATCAATACGTTAAATGTGTAGACACAATTAAAAATTTAAAAGAAATTCAATAATTAATAAGTTTTCAAAAATTGGTTTAGTACAATATTTCGTCCTGTTTGGTATATCATATTGGCATATCGCTTAATTGGTGTTTTGTACTGGTTGGAAATGGGTAGAGCCAATGTACGTACCAGGCAAAAAATATTTTGAAAATACTTAAGAAAATTCAGGAATTAAATTCAAATTTTTATTAAATAAATGTACATCATATTCCTCTAGGGCCTTGCTAATACTGATTGAATAAAAACGCCAAAAGAATACCCAATATTCCACCACAAGATATCAGATACATATTATACATAAACTATCACTCGAAAAAGTAACAATGTTTTGAATTGTATTATTTATTTCAACAATAGCTATTATAATTTCCTCAGTTCCAAATATCAAGTAACTCAGTCATCCAACATGTGTTGCTTGTGACAGTTCTATAGTGTTACCCACTAATTATATCTCACCATCATTTATCTTGGAGGCAGTAGAAGGTTTAGTTAATTGCAGTTTCAAGATTTCGTTCTCAAAGGACCTGAGATAGAACTTCGGATATAAATGTTATAAACCAAATCGATAACACGGACCCGAGATTCAAGCCGCAATCGAAGAAAGATTTACTAATAGAGAATATGTATTATAAATGTCTTATATTTAATTATGTAGGTAATGTATTTCTGCCTATAAAATATAATCAATTTAATTATTACTAGTTGCTTGTTTCCACCAACAAAATATGGGCCCCAAGCTATTTTAGATCAATCCATCATGCCTATTTGTCGCCTTAGTATAAAATTACGTGTAACATTTATCGACCTTTTCTGCACCATTTGTAACGTAAATGTTTTATAGCCGTTAATGTTTCTAAATGTCATACGGTGAGTAATGTATAATATAAAGAAGAGGTGAAAAATAATATAGCGACTATTATTGTAGAGCTATATGAATAAACAATTTATGGTAATCACCATTTGTGAAATGTGTATACTTGAGGCTTATCAAATGGTTTATCGGATACAGATATTTTAATTACATCATGTTCGAAATTAATTTTAACCGTTGCACTCTGGTGTTTTGTTTTCATATCATATTTATAAATAGATAATATATGTATAGGTTTAGTTAGAGGTACTTTATTGCTTTACGAGTAAATTAAAATATGATGTGCTTTCATATTTTTTATATTATAGTTCTACGTATCATCAGAAAATTAATGTATATTATATATGTATTATATATATTATGTATGTAGGTCTCATAAAAAAAGATTTCCCTTAAAAAGTTAGTGACAAGGTCTCATAATCATTTAATCGTTTTGATTTTGACATATATTCATATCAGATAAGTAATGCTTATATCATTTAATTAATGTCTGAAACGTTTTTCAATTGAAAGTCAAAATCGGGAAGATATTATCCTGTTCAAATATGTATATGATTAAGTTTGCAATTATAGTAACTGGATTTCGACGTTTTTAGATAATAACGCATGTATATTGTATATTTATAGTTGCCCAAATAATCAGGAACCACTGGTCAAATTTGAATATTTGGCGAATGCGCCGCGACGATTTTTAAACTGACGGCAGATTAAAAACAAAAATCTTTTCACGTCATCAACTGTAAAACACGTGACCATCAAACATTAATGCTAAGTCTGTAAGACTGTAGTAAATGTTAAAGACATTTCATTTACATTTTGAGGCTATAATGGAGACAACAAATTGTAGAAAAATTAAATAGTCCAGTCGTTGAAGATTTTCCGCTCCGAATTTTTTGAACCTTGACCGAATGTCGTGAAATTTGGTGAGATGTTAGATGATGGCTCAAATAGCAAAAATGATATAGCGAGCGCTGATGTGCGGTTTTACCCGGAGGGTGAATGCCACCCTTTTCACGGAAATTAAAATATTTTCATTTCCACTTAAAATAATGGATGAATAATGGATTATGTAGAGGGATACATTTTAGTAACAAGTAAGTAACAAATAAGTAACAGATGTTCTGTAAAATTTTTCCGATAGATCGACATTTTTCGAGTTATTTTCAATTGAATTGATTTTTCGTGTTAAAATTGCATGTTTTTGTGCGGTTTTTCGCTACTAACTCGAAAACTTCGCGTTCCATCAAAAAGTTGTAATCATCGTAAATTGACGCTTTTAAAAATAAAGACATTGGAATTTTAATGAATGTTCTAGGTCCAAAATAAAGAGAGTTATGGCTCGCTAAAGAAGACTTTTTTGTTTGGAACAATTTAGTTCGAAGTATTCAACGTTACATAACGGAAAACTGATGCATTTTTCGGGAGATACTTATTGAATATTTTTTTGTAGTACTTCGAAAGGCCTTTAAAATGAGTATGTTAAAAGTCGATTTCAATATAAACTAAACGAGTTACGGTGCAAAAATGGTGGAAACTCAAATTTTTGAGAAGAAATGAGCGATAAAACCCCCATTTTTGTAGTACTTGGAAAGACCTTTGAAATGAGCACGTTAAAAAGTCATTTGCATTATAAACTAAATGATTTAAGATGCATAAACGATGGTCACATAAAATTTTTGAATAAAAAGTTAGCGATAAAACCCCAGTCATTCGCACCTGAATTGATATAGGACCGTTATCCGTTCACCAAATTAATTCACGTAACTCAAAAGTTTGACCGGGTTAGAATGCGTATTATTTGAAAAAAAAAATATGTTGAAATGAAAAACGTAGATTTCAAATTTCTTTAAAAAAATATCCTTTTTTTAAATAATTTAAGTTAAAGAATATACGAGAAAAATAATATATTACTTATCAAAATGTAACTTCTTTCCCAATATTTTCTTAACGAAAATGTTTGTTTTTTTCAGTCAGTGACCTTAATGTGAAGATAAAAATTTGAAAAAATTGGCACATATTTTTTAATTTATGCTTCTTTTTTGGAAAAAAAATGTTTGGTATCCATCAAATGGCGGGTCCGTCCCGTTTCCCCCCTATGAATATTTTCCTCCTCCGAAAACAATCCCGAAGTGCTTGGGGAAGGCGAGTAAATATAGAAGTAGAGAAAATCGATGATGAGACAAGATCTCTTAGAAATATCGAATAAAAATACTATGGAAAGTGCGGCTATAATCATGAAGAAAACTCAAAAGACAATGCACCAGTCCTCCCACAATCATAAGGAACTAAAAATAATGATTTTGTCGACTAAGCCCTTCTGGGTGGTGTCGAAATGAGTTACAAAATGATATATATGCTCTTTAATTTATTATTTAACTTTTTTTCATAGGAAAGGAGATATTTACCAGAAACTGCTTTTGACACGAGCGGCCCTCCACCAAGGTCATAAACTCAGGATTATGATCAGGACAATCAATTTTACGATCTCACGAGATTTCATCTTGTTAGGACCTTTTGCGTGGTAGAAATATTGTGTACTGATTTACGGCAAAAGTTGTTGACATCGACTAAGAAAGTGTAAAATATCTAAAAAATTGAGCCTTAAATAAAAAAATACCATGTGACCTAAAAGTTTGTAAATCAAATTTGCTATCAATCAAATGTAGTTTCAAGACTCTAGACGTCGTTGAAAAATATTTGGAGGAGAGAAAAAGGCCGGACCCCCCAATTACGGGGTTTTATTTATATGAACTTTTTTCCTTGTTATAAAAACTTCTCTCATACAGTAGTGATTGGTCCCTGTCATTCGAGCTACCCTGTATAAACAAAAAAAAATAAGGGAAGAGAAACAATCATCATAATCAAAAATTCTTTAATTGAAGACCTATTTGAAATCCATTCAATTTCTTTCAAAACACCACCAAAAATAAACTCAAAAATTTTGAAATAAAATTTAAGTTTAATTTTTGACAATTTATAGGCACGTGTT
>CAXKVY010011351.1:0-20573 GCA_964058915.1 Tetropium fuscum | reverse complement strand
CACTCGGCAAAGATGCGCTCTTACAAATGATGCGCTCTTAAAACTGAAGACCAAAAACGGATGAGATTAAATTTTTGTAGATATGATACAGAGGCTAGAGACCAATACTTTTTTTTAAAAAATTGTATGGCCTGATCAAGGCGGACATGCGTGCATGTGTGTAGAAGATTAAACAATACTGGGGCAATTTTGTATAACAACACCCTTAATAAAAAATTTATAATCTAAATTTTGTAACTATATATAAGTTTATAATTTCAATTTTATAATTTTCGTCCAAAAAAATTTTTATATAATAATAATAAAGAAATATTATTTCTTAATATCTCGGAAACGGATAGAGACGGGTAGGCAATACAATTAATTAAAAAAAAGTATTACGGCCCTGCAAAAAATTTAAAATAGTTTTTGAGTGTAACAGTCTATTTTTGACAAATATTACCTCTTGGAAATTTCTCGTATTTGCAACCGTTTCGTGGCAAATTCATTTTTTATACCGCCGCGGCGAAAAACCGCATGTGTGCACCGGCGGCGCTTAGTTTCACCAAGAATCAGTTACATTGTTCAGTAAATTAAATAACTTAGTGTTTAGTAAACAGTAAACAACAAATAACACATAAAGAGATTTATTAATGTTAATACAATAATTAAATCAACCCATAAGTTAATACCACAAGTTGAACATGAAAAACTAAACTTAAAACAATAATAATCTAGAAAATATTTTGTTCGAAATGGCTTCCTGCTGCCTGCAGACAAGCACGGCACCTCCTAATTATGCAGTTAGTGGACGACCGATATTGAAGTGGAGATAATTCTCGACATGATTGGGATATTCTTTCTCTACATTCCAGGTTATCAACTGCCACTTCATATACTTTTTGTTTAATCGTGCCCCATATGAAATAGTCCATGGAATTTAAGTCGGGGGAACGCGCAGGCTACAGGACCACCACGACCGACCATCTACCGACCATCTACCGGGGAAATTAATATCAAGCCATCTTCTGGGTCCTCTGCCATAGTGGACACGACACCCATCCATCTGAAACCAGCTACCCCTTTAGAGGTATTTAGAGGAACATTTTCTAATAGATAGTGAAAATCATTTTCAAGGAATGCCAAAAATAGTTCAGCATTTAGACGATGAGGGAGAAAGTACGGACCAATTACAGTATCATCCAATACACCTAACCATACACTGTACTGAAATTCGTGTTGGAAATTATATTCCCTTACAGCCCGAGGATTCTCGTGCGACCAGATGCGGCTATTTCTTTGGTTTAACATCGCCTTTCTAGTGAAAGTGGCTTCATCTGTCCACAATATTATTTTCGTAAATGTGACATGATTTTCTGCGTGATTTAACACCCACTCGCAAAATATGGGTTTGCATCGCATATCTTGAGGAAATAGATGCTGCACACGCTGTATGTGATATGGATGACGACCGTCAGCTCTAAGGGTTCTCCAATTTGAACCTGATGAGATCCCTAACTCCTGATTAGATCTTCAAATGCTTGTAGATGGATTATCATCAAATTGGTTTAGGATTCTGTTAGTTCTACCTTCATTCTGAAGCGGAGCAAATTGTCCATCACATATGGTATAATATTGAAAGAGCCAGTCTCTCTTAAACGGATGAATGTTACAGAAAATGTTTTCTTTGCAGGTAATCGTCTACGTGGATATTTTCTTAAATACTCACGACGAGCAGCGGTGGCATTTCCATTGCAAAATGCATATACAAAAACTATATCAGCATATTCCATTTTTGAATATATCGGCGGCATTCTTGTTTTATACCTTTATCAAAATTCTACTTGAAATTACTACACTTCACTAGTCAATAATTTTCATTTATAAACTTCTTGTCATTGTTTGACAACAGCCTACTTAGCATGTTTTCCTTACTAAAAGCCAATAACCAATTGTAAAGTGAACTTGAAAAAAATAATTTACCACGAAACGGTTACAAATACGAGAAAATTCCAAGAGATAATATTTGTCCAAAATAGACTGTTACACTAAAAAATGGCACTATTTTTCATTTTTTTGCAGGGCCGTAATACTTTTTTTTTAAATTAATTGTATTGCCTACCCGTATCTCCGCCAATGGTGGTTCACAATACTTGTTACTTAGTCATATTCTAACATATTATCTTGTCATATATTACACCAAATTTTAATTAAATACCTCTATCCGTTTCCGAGATATTAAGAAATATCAATATATTTTTTGGAAACTTTAACACCCTGTATCTCGAAAACGAAGCGTTTTCAGCCCTATGTTTATATAACATCGTTTGTTTATTTTTACCTGGACAATGTGTCCTTAAAGTTTGTTAACATAATCCTGAAACACCCTGTATATATAACTTTATAATTTCAATTTTATAATTTGCGTGTCGGTGTGCAAAATTTTTAAACAATAAGTATGAACAGTGGATTGGAAAATTTGGACTGAGAAGATGGGCCCGAAATAGCCCACACTTGTATTTACTGGACATCTTCCTCTGAGGATATTTAAAAAATATAGTTTGCCCCAGAACAGAAAATAGCGGCTGTGTATTCAACGAAAACGAGGATATTTTCACCAATTTTTGATATATATATATATATATATATATATATATATATATATATATATATATATATATATATATATATATATATATATATATATATATATATATATATATATTATATATATATATATATATATATATATATATATATATATATATATATATATATATATATATATATATATATTAGCTTTGAAATTCTTTGCTATTCATATTTATTTTGTGAAAAGTAATCTTGGGTTTGTAGCATTTCATTACATATTCTTATTCGTCTATTTGCTTATTTCTATGTAATGAAATGCTACAAACCCAAGATTACTTTTCACATATATATATATATATATATATATATATATATATATATATATATATATATATATATATATATATATATATATATATATATATATATATATATATATATATATATATATATATATATATATATATATATATATATATATATATACTTAGAGACACAAAATTGTAGGTTTGCTCATGCGGAATGCAGATGTGCTACTGAATTCCAGCTCAATTTCGGATTTTTGCATTGGTACAGAACTTTAGCGTAGTATCTTCATAACAATCCATATTTTAATTCATGTCAATATCTCTATTAATAGGGAAGACATGATTAATTAAAATAATGACGTAGTTTTTCGATTTATAATTAACATTCTTTTAACTTAACACAAACAAAAAACCAAGACACAAAATTTCTCGATAATGAATGTAACAATATTTTAAAATTAACAACAAAAATAAACTTAAAAAAAACAGTAAATATCTTGTATTGCCTCCCCGAGCAAGAATTACAGCTTCCATGCGTCTTGCATCCCCTCAAATAAATGACGAATGGCACCTTGGTCACATTCATCCAATGCTTGTACGACAGCTGCACTAAGCTCCCTCAGGTTCACAGGAGCAGGAACTTGGGCTCGAACACGTCTTCCTACCATGTCCCAAACATGGTCGATAGGGTTAAGATCTGGGCTTATTGCAGGCCACACCATACGGTTAACATCAACCTGATCCAAATACTCGGAAACGATTCTTGCCACATGTGGACGGGCATTATCATGCATTAGCATGGAATTGTTTCCAATAAATGGGACAAAATGCACAACATGTGGTTCCAAAATGTCAGTAATATACTTATCAGCAGTCATTGCCCCACCAGTTACCACCACTAACTCTGTACGAGCTTCAAGACTAATTCGTATCCTCCCCACACCATAATTGAGCCACCACCAAAACTGAGCCTTGACACAATATTGCTCTCTGCAAACCTATCGCCACCTCTTCGCCATACACTGTGATGGCCATCTGGAGATAACATACAAAATCTCGATTAATCAGTAAACAGGATTTTACCCCATTCCTCAATTCCCCAATTTTGGTGTTCACAGGCGAAAAGAAGGCGCTGTCTACGATGTTCTCTAGTCAGTAATGGGCCATTTGCAGGTCTTCTTGCCATTAAGCCAAGTTCATTTAGCCTTCTTCTCACAGTTCGTACACCACGTAGATGTTATAAAGCATTCCGCTCACTAACTGAAGTAGAGCCCCTGTTTCGTAGTATTCTTAGGGCTAAAAAACGGTCGTCCTGTTGAGTTGTACATTTTTCTTCCTGATCCCATTCTTCTGGTGTATTCTCCAGTTTCTCGCAACCGTTCCACGGCTCTTTGAATACTACATCTCGAAACACCTAGAACTTGTGCCGCATAGTGTTGTGACCGCCCTTTCTGTTTTAAAGTTATGGCTCTGGCGGCGCCAGTTGCACTTAAGACCATTGTTATAATTTAGACCAAATCGCAACAATTAACTTAGAAACACTAGCGACACTTGTAAAAAAACACAAACGAAGATGCTAAAGCAACTTTGCAAAAACCCATTGGCAATTGCATTGAAAATTACCACGACACATAGTCATTATTTTAATTAATAATATCTTCCCTATTAATAGAGATATTGACATGAATTAGAAAATGAATTGTTACGAAGAGACTACGCTTTAAAGTTCTGTAGCAAAATTTTCATCTTTTTATTGCTTGCACTTACCACAGAGTGTTGCAAATTTTATGCAAAAATCCAATGTAATTGGTATATCTGGTATATGGTCAAAATTTAAAATTGAGCTGAAATTCAGTAGCACATCTGCATTTCGCACGAACAAACCTAAAATTTCAAAAAAAAAATCATGTAAATCGAACTTTAGGAAAATATTTTCAAATGAATTTTTGGTAAATTTTAGATGGATCGAATTTTGTGCCTCTGAGTGTATATATTAACTTATTGTATGGATAGGTAGGCACATCCTAAACCGTAAGTACGAATTTTTACAAACTATACCAAGCTGATTAAAATCGGTTAAAAAGCAAAAACAAAGAAAAAAGTGTAATTTAAGTACCTACTTAAAAATGACAAAAAGACGCTTTATATGATTAAGTATAGCTCCGCTCCCGATGAACCGATTTTGCTCATTGAAGTCGTAAATGTAGGGTAAGGTCTATTTTATTGCTTTCTTGTATTGGATGAGTAATTTCGACATTTTTGCTTTAAAAAGAAATAGCCCATAGAATATTTTCAAACGAGGCTGCCACCTTGAATTTTTTAAAAATCGACAATTTTGATTGAATGTTCTGATCGAGTCTTAAAATGTCGGGATAGATCCATTTTCTTGCTTTTTATATTGGATGAGTCGTTCCTACATTTTTGCTTCAAAAAGAACTAGCCCAAAGAAAGGGCTATTTTCAAAGGCCACTGCCATCTTAAATTTAAAAAAATCGGCTATTTTGAAATTTTCTGTTCATAGTGCATTCTGTTCTATAAGCAACGATACCAAGCTGATTAAAATCGGTTAATAAACAAAAAAGTCAGGGGCCAACGTAAAAAGTGCAACTTTTCACGTTACTACGTACTTGCAACGTTTACGTTAGCGGGGGCCCGCCCGGTATAATAATACAATTGGTTGCAGTAGTTGCGAAAAAAAACGCTCAATAATGCTATTCGGATAAAATATTCATCTTCAAATATAAAAACGTTTATATCTGCCTTAAGAACAGTAATAAACATTGCTGAAAGCATGACATGAAAAACAATTTCCTTATTTTCACAATTCATCTAGTACATCATTAGTATAATCTTATATTCTTATAGATCACGTACCATCGGTTCTCGACACCTGAAATCCCCCAAATGCACGCTTTTACATATTAGAGAAAATACCTTTCCAGAGTTCTCATTTAGTGCATTTAAGAATGTGCGTACATCTTCATCGAACGTATCTCCATTGATATTAACAAAACTTTCACTAAGCTCTTGCGATTCAGGGATAAGATCCTTCAATTTTAATGCAATTATATGTCTTCCATACATCCGAAATATAGTCTCGATTAGTGTCACTTGCAAATCATAATCCCCATATGTACTAATTGAATCAACCAGCTTGAACCTATAATAAATATAATATAGATACTTTCTCTGAATATTGTTATGTATATTACTTACAAATATATATCAGGTAATGCATTTGCAGTTTTCTGCCTTACAGTTTTATTAACATTCTGAATACAACTAATAAATGCTTTCAAAAGTTCCTTCTTTATGCACCAGTTTTTTACATCATCTTCAATGATAATATCAAATATTCTGTTAGTCACTTTCTTCACAAAGGTAGTCTGCACTTGTTGTGATGTTACCTCCTGAAAAAATGATACTTATATCCTAATATTTATATATTTTATATACTATATATATATATATATATATATATATATATATATATATATATATATATATATATATATATATATATATATATATATATATATATATATATATATATATATATATATATATATATATATATATATATATATATATATATATCTACATTGTTGTGAAACTTGTGCTTGTTGTACCTAGCACTGCGCAACGACAACACGCGGTGGATTTCCTATGTTATACGTTTTTTCTAACATTTACTTCAACGATTTTATAATATATATATTGCTGCCTTTGACCTTACAGAAGGGGACTATTATTTAAACAAACATGTGTTTACCATCATAACATCACCAACTTACCGTTATTATATCAAAACATTTCTGACTAATCTTAATTTGATTTCTGAAGTCCTTACTAGAGCATATGTTGATAACCAGATCAATATATTCCAAAATACATTCCATTAATATTTCGGCATCATTTTCTTTAATCGCAATCTGAGCTAAGTCTTTCAGTTGCCCCTGCATCTTTTGTACTTGTAAATAATTAGGCTTCGTTACCTAAAATATAAATATGAAAATACTCATTCTTCATTATATATATATATATATATATATATATATATATATATATATATATATATATATATATATATATATATATATCATCAATATATATATATATATATATCATATATATATATCATCAATATAATATATAATATAATATATAATATCAATACATACTTATTTTCTTAAGGTTGAAATTAACATAAAAACCCCGATGATTGTCAAACTAAAAACCTTAGATTTTTTTCACTTCTTGGAGCTATTCTTAAAAGACTTTACAAGAGATCTCCGCTGGAAAAATTGAAAAAAAAATATTTTCTACTTTGTTATTAACAATCGAAGGCATTAAACAATGGAAAACAAATAAAGCAATTAAAATAATATTTTTTTTCTAAAATACTCCAATTAGATCGTATACTTATTAAAAAAAAAATAAAAATATGAAAGAAAAAAATATGGAAGATATAAATATTATGTTTTATAACTTTTTCCTCCCATTGCTTTACGAATTGTAATAATCAAATGCTTGTTTATAAGATAATCCAATCAATAAATATAATGATTATAAGAAAACAAAACGTTTCTTAAAAAAATATTGCTTAAAATCGCGTCTTAAAATAGCATTTTTCTTTGTTGCGAAATATTTATATTATAGAACCTTTTCTTTAAATCCACATATCTTTAATCTTTAAGTTTAACTACAAATCCAATATAAGTTGGTTATATAAAAATTATGTTTATTATTTCTTACTACATACCTAACTCGTAAATTGAGATATGTATTATATTAGTAATACTTAAGTTTTCCAAAAATAAAACGCTAAAAAATTATGTTGATATTTATATATAAGCTTGTGTGTATAATAAACAGTTAATAGACCTATCCTGTTACAGCAAGCGAGTAAGATAAATACAACGCAACTTGTATTGAATGAGACAATAACTCGGTGCGTAGTACGTTCTGCGCATTTTTGTGGCAATGTATGGCAGTATCCATATTAAATATTATATTAAATTATTAACTAACGTGTTATTCTAAATTTATAAAATGCTAGGGACCCAATCGTATGCCAAACATTACTAAGAAACACGTAATAAACACTTAATAAACATAAGCATGCTAAAGCCAATTTGGAAATTGCCACAAGCATGCACGCGCACCATAGTATTTGACGTATTCAAAACAACTCAAAAGGATCGGTATATTATGTTTCATATACCTATTTTGTTATCATTTCCAATGTCTCCGATAGTTGCAAGGATTACGAAATCTGTGAATTTTTTTGCATAAAAGCTTCCGTGAAACTGGGTTGATGTGAGAATATGACAACCTGTATTATCTTCATGGTGCAGAATATCAAAAATTTCTAAGAGCACAATATGTTTGGTAAGATAGCAGCGGTTTCCGGTAGATTACTAATAATAATCGGGGGCGTAGTGACAAAAAGATTGCGTAGGTAAAAGGGTCTATAGTACACAAAAAAATATTCACCCAGTACACCTAGCTCGATAATTTTAGGCAGAAATATTGCTCGACATACTATAATTGCAGTAAATCTGAAGTTGACGTTGTACTTTGTTCGGTTGTACTAAAAACTGTAGAAGAATTGAAGTAGAAGTAAATAAAACTGTAGAAGTTTAATATAGAAATGAAATATAGTGATATAGGAATTTTATTTGAAATTTTGAAAAAATAATTAATATATACGTCAGATCAAATAAATAAGTTTCAACCCAACAAGCAATTTCAATCACTTTCTCTTTAAGTGCTTATGAATTCTGTTATATAGTTCAATATTTTCTAGCATATAGCTAGTAAAAGTAGTTGTTTTAATAATAGATTCTACAAGATTTAACAACTTCTAGATAAATGAAGGTATGACTAATGGTTTTATATATCAATATGTTCATATAGAACTAGTATAAATAGTAGACTAGGTAACTATTTTTCTATACTCTATCCAACGAGAGAATGGACTTGCTTTGCGCATCGGCGACTAAAGAGGAGGGGCTCTGTAACGAGCTACGCAGGACCGTCATTCGATAAAATAACCGTACTTGCGAGACTACAAATACAAACTGTGAATAGGTAGGCAGTAGTAGGTACTTTATATAATTAGGTACCAGGTAGGTATCGGACCCCGGCCCTGGCTACCTGCTGAGCCAATTAAGACGTTGAGGGCGTTGAACTAATGTTCTAAGGGGCGGAGATCTGACCAAAACAGACGAATTTTCGCTCGAGTGCAAGTCCATTCTCTCGTTGGATACAGTATAGAAATTTTGCTAGAATGCCTTTAAAACTAATCACATAAAAATGTTACTACGAAAATAGTAGGTGTTTATGATAAATTGAAGTGTAAATGACCAATTAAATAAATAGTATATCGTTCTGAAGAGCCTCAATAAAGGCGAACGAATTTGTGCAACTTCTAAAACTGATATTTAATCGTATTAAATATGATTTATATGCCTATGTGCTCTTCTATGACAAAATAATAAATGGTTTCTAACAATTCGTAACTGGGACATTACTGTAAATGATCACATACACGTCCATGTCAAAAGAACTGTTCGAACTACGGAAAGATTTGACACATCATGATTGGACACATCACAGACATTTCTGAGTTTTGAACTTATCCGTTAAAAGACTGAACAAGCAAGTGCAAAATGATTTATATAATGTGTTTGTCTTGACAAATAATATTGGGTGCCTATTTTATATAGACACTGGTAGTTAGATTAATGGTGCAAGAATTAATCTTTTATAGAAGAATTTAATATTAATCCAAATGTAATTTAATTTAATACAAATACGTTAATCAGAGGTTTTACGTTTTAGCAACCAAATAACATACCCGATAGCTTCTCATTTTCTAACTTTTAACATAAATTCTATAATTAATTTTATAAGCGTAGAAATGTGTATGACTGATATACTAATCGATCCAATCAGTCCAATACATAAATAATCTGTAGTTTTGAATACTCTGTTAGTAAAATAGAAAAAAGATAAACTTAAAATAATAAATTATTGACATTAATTAAAATTAATGATTAAAAACAGAACAAAATATAAAACTTTACAATACTAAAAACAAGTTTAAACATATAACCTAGATATTTCCTACTTCCAAAAAAATGTTTTTAACAGATGAAACATTGTGAGTGCAATAAATAAATACCTACTCGTCTTATATTAATTATTAATTATGTATAAAGTTACCTAACTTATGAACATAAAATACAGAATAATTAAAAATAAACCAAATAAATTATATAATAATGAAATAATAAAGTTTTTGGACACACACATTTGCATAATAATGTACAGGGGTTAACTTTTTTTACAACTGCATGCTTCTTACAGTTACATTTGATGAATTCCTCGCAAGCGTTACTTAGGTACTTGTGGGATTAATATCCACTTTGAGATAAGTTTGTCCTCGGGAGATTTCACACAGCCAAAATCAAAGTGACCAATTAAAGCCGAACATATGACGTCATTTCTATGTCGTCTTTAAAACGTCACTTTCTTCTCGTCATTCAGATGTACATTTTTAATCTAATGTTATTAATCCTTAAGACGTCATGAATTTGACGTCAACTTGACGTCTTATTTTCGACGAACATTTTTCCTCCCTTTGCTTATACTTATTTTATGGTCGAGACATTTCTAAATTTAAAACAAAAAGGGCACTTCAACGGTTATAATTACAAAATCTTTATGTAATTTTTGAATGTAATTAATATCAGCAATCATTTTATATCGGAACAAGGGATTGTTTCGATTTCCACATTCTTTTGAACAGTAGGAAATTGTCAATTACTTGAAACATACAAATTAGCATCAGTCTCATTTGTAGTTCTTTTAACGTATTTATGTCCTAAAAACTGACGAAATAAATACGTCATAAAGACGACCCCAGGCTGCCTGGGTTGTTAATGGCTTATTGAAAATCTCACACATTCAGGATATTAGTGATTCTCCTCCTGTTTGCATTGCAAGGAATGCGGTCTTTTTATAACTTCCTCTTATCGACTACGTGAAATCGCATCCTGTTAGGGTGGTAAATAAGGGCAAAGTTTTGACCCCAAAGCGCGGTAAGGGTACCCGATATTTTATTTCCATTTCAATATTTTTTACAGTTCCATAATAAAGGTATACTAAACAATCGTGACTATGAGATGATAGATGTATCCCCACTTTCTACATCGTACAAAATGTATCCCAAGTTATAGTGAATGCATATTCTACTTGCACTGCAATCATTACAAGTAAGTTTTCTGAAACTAATTATACGTGATTCCGTCTTAATACCTATTCCAAATTACAATTTGACTAGTTAATACAAAGTTAAAAAACACAAAATTCTCCATCTTTTTTGTATATTTTTGTTGTCTAATTTGTAACTTGTAAAATCTAATATGTAACGAGTTAGAGCGGCGGAAAGGAAAAGAACATTTTTGGAAAAGAACATTTTTCCAAAAAATAGTAAAACCCCTAAATAGTAAATTTAGTAACAACAAATTAAGTACACTTATTTATAATGTTTTTTCCAATCGCAATAAGGTTATATAGCGATATCTATTTCAAATTACGGTGTTCAGGGGCAGCGCGTGCGTGGGTCAGAAAAGTGGGGGGGGGAGGGGCACTTAAGAATTATATTGAAATTTTACCTTCTTGTATTAGGTTTGATAGTTTATTGATAATTGGTTTACATATTTGGACGTTAAAGTGATCAGTCATCAGAAGATACTGATGTGTTGATTGTCAGCACCGCGAGACCCTCAGCTCCATACTAAATCTAGGGGAGGCTCTGCGAGCGATACAGCACTTGAATTCCATGTTAGCCGGCGCAACTACAGCGATCCATAAAATAGAAATATTACAGGTATTTGTAACCGATCACCTACCCAACTATAATATTTAAATAACTAAAATAATTATTAATAAAGACATTAGACTAACATCTTGGAACTATGACGGCCTTTAAAATAAGAGGTATGAAATGACTTTCTATTTAAAAGATAAAAATGTGGATATCTTGTGCCTCAATGAAACTCATCTTAAGGAAGTGCATAGCCTGAAGATCAGTAACTATACAGTATATAGAAATGACCGCCATACACACAAGGGTGGAGTGGCAATTATCATTCAGAATAATATACCTCATGAAAAAGTAAACAATATTAACATAAGTATAGAACACTGCATTATTAAACTAAAAAGTGGAATTTATATAGTAGCAGCTTACAACAAACCTCAAAACAAAATTTCAAATCACGATCTATACCAACTAATCAACTTAGGTAACAAAGTCATAATAATAGGAGATTTAAACTCGCGTCATTTTGCTTGGCATAACCAACGGTGCAATACAAACGGCAACACTCTGTTCAACCAGTCATTAGACAAAGATTATGTCATATTACACACAGACAGTCCCACCCACTGCCCACACAATGGCATGTCTCCAACAATAATCGACATAGCGCTGATCAGTGGAATAAATGAACTCCTAACCCTGACTACCTCGGCAGACCTGAGCAGTGATCATAATCCGATCAGTCTCGTCATACCCGGACAATACAAGGAAAATAATAACAAAACAATGTACAATTATAAAAACTCCAACTGGAAACTATTTAGAGAAAAGATAAACGGCATCACCAGCATAAACAACAATATAGACACAATTCAAAAAATAGACCTAGAATTAAAAATACTTACAAAAAACATTCAAAAAACAAGAAACCAATTAGCCAATAAAATTAAAATCCAATCCAAAACCGATAACATCCCCACAACCACTATAAATAAAATCAAAGAAAAAAATAAATGTAGAAAAAAACTACCCGAAATGGCGCGGATAAAATCAGATACCAAGCCCTTCAGGCAGAGATTAAAATCGAAATTACAAACCATGTGAACAAGACATGGAAAGAAAAAATAGAAAAGCTCAGCCGAAAAGATAATTTCATATGGAAGATGACAATCTTCAAAAAACAAAATCCCAAATACCAACACTAACAAAAAATAACATTAAAGCAGTAATAAATGAGGAAAAAGCTAATATGCTTCGAGAAACCTACGAAGCCACATACACGGTAAACACTTTAAATAACACACGAACAAAATGAAATCATAAATGAATATAGAAACATTAAAAAAGTTAACATACCACAAAACCAACTTTCAAAATACCTCACCAACCCTAAAGAAGTTACAGAAAACATAAAAAAACTACCTAACAATAAAGCCCCCGGATATGACGAGATTGATAACATACTGCTAAAGAATCTGCCGAAAAAGGCCATAGTCCAATTAACTTACCTGATCAACGCTGTGTTGAAACTACAATACTTCCCAACAGATTGGATACCAGGATACCACTACCAAAACCCAGAAAAAATCCCACAGAACCAGGATCCTATCGTCCAATCTCCCTCCTGCCAACCATGTCTAAATTAACAGAGAAAATCGTCCTGTGTAGATTGAACAGAGTAGACGCCAAACGAAAAATAACACCAGATTTCCAATTCGGCCAGGACATAACACCACTTTGGCCGCAACAAAAATCAGAACCGATATAATCAAAAATTTTAACAAAGCCAAAAATAAAGTACTTCTCCTGCTAGACATGGCAAGAGCCTTCGACACTGTCTGGCAGGAGGGGCTAATAACTAAAATTGCACGGTTAGGTTTCCCACCATACCTCACTTCCTTCCACTAAAATCCTACCTCAAAAACCGCACATTCCGAGTCCAAATAAACTCCACGTTATCCTATTCCTACCCCCAACAAGCCGGAGTCCCTCAAGGCACAGTCATAGCACCTCAACTATATACCTATTATACGTCAGATATCCCCACATTTCCACAAACCCAACTAACCCTGTACGCTGACGACACGGCGATAACAGCGTCCAGCTACTATTCTGAGGCCGCTAACGCCCAAATAAAAATCCACCTTAACAAAATACTACCCTTCTATAATAAATGGAAAATAAGAATCAATCCGGAAAAAACGGAACTAATTAACTTCACCAGAAAATACACAAACAACAGAATAAAAGGGAAAATAAGAATTGAAAATACCACAATAGAAGAACAACCCCACGCTAGATACCTCGGAATAGTGCTGGACAAACGCCTCAATTTCTTAAAACACCTAAATCAAATCGCCGTGAAGTCATCGGCAGCGGTTAAAACCCTCTACCCTCTATTATCCCGCACAAGCAAAATGACATCAGAAAATAAGCTGCTACTGTATAAAACCATCATAAGACCCATAATAACATACGGTGCTCCGGTATGGTGCAGCATATCAGACACAAACTACCTCAAACTGCAAAGAATACAAAATAAAATCCTCAGGCTATGCACCAGTTGGTGCATAACCTGAGGATCGGCTAGCATCTGTCGGAGTTGACAGATATATAAAAACCCAAACATTACATAATATCAGCAAAACACAAAATATAAAAGACTACATAACCTTGCAAGAGCTTGCAAAAAAATTTTACAGGACGGCCATTCACAGTTCCAAGCTGACAAAAACCCTGTCAGACATAAGACACGATCCCAACATACACATAAAACATAGATTACCCTACCAAACCCTACCCATATTTTATTTACCATTGCCATACCCCAACCCCATTCCAAACCCCAGACAATAACAAAACGCAACAAAATACAAAACACATGACAATCTCTATCCACAGCTTACTTAAACAGCAACAAAAATAGATTGGGCGGATGATCGGTTACAAATACCAAACCAGTATAATAATTAAAGCAGGTTTTTTAATTTAATTTTCCTGTATAAATAAGCAAATAAACAAACCACACGAAAACAATTCACTCATACAAAAAATATAAACTCGCCTCAGAGATTAGCAAACAGAGTCCCCCTAGAAGCTAGCGCGGAAAGAGGGCTAGGCTTGCCGGCAGGCGTATATCTAGGTAAAAGGAGAAAAGCAGAGAAAGACAGAAAAGGCCAAAATATCAGGCTGAAAACAAAAGTTTTAAACTACTTCAAGAAGCATATTAAATCTTGCTTCTTTGCCACCAACGAAGGACGCTGCCCGGTATCATGCGTTTAGGACGTACCAAGTCCAAAAATGGCTCAAAAAATGAAAAAACCCAGGAGACTGGGGCTGAAAACTTGGCAGCAATGGGCTCGCTCCACTCACAATGACAGAGCAACCTGCACCTGAGCGCTTATTGAAATTCATTTCATGCACCTGTCGAAAAGGATGCGGCGGAGCATGTGGTGCAGGAATGCTGGGTTGAAGTGCTGTTGTGTGTGGCTTCTGCAGTGGCCATTCATGCGAAAATGTGCCGGAGGTTCCTATCGACAGCGAGGACGAAGATGACGAACCTTTGTCCATCGAAGAACAATTCATAAGAAGCACCGATGGTGATGATGACACTGAGGTCGCATATTATTCTGATGAAGATGTCAACATACCGCCAGGATCATAAATAAAGAGAAAACGCTAAGATCGCGAAGCTGTGGATTAGGCCTATCGGGGATATCACCATAAAGAAAACGCGCCAGTTACTCTACCTCAAGATGGTGTGGAAATGAATATAAATGCAGTACCGCGCAATTTAAATAAATATCGTTATGGTCATTACAATTTTTGCAATAATTGAAATGAGTAGTATGAATGGAGAACTATGATAGAAGTATTTCTCTTCAGTTTGACGAAGTAAATTATGAGATTGGGTCATAGTGCAAACATTATAAAATGCATCCTGACGACATTGATTTTGCACGATATTGTACCTACTTTGAATTTACAAACTTGTTATAACTATATAAAAATGTAATAAATAGCCAGAAACAATCGAAAAAATCGCAAAAATGGGGTTTTGCTATTTTTTGTAAAAAATGTTCACCTTTCCGCCATTTTAACTCGTTACTTATTAGACTTAGAAAAAAATTTAAAATACAAAAAATGTGGGGAATTTTGTTTTCTTTAATTTTGTACAAGAGTACGAGGAAAATGTAAGAACATTTTCCTCGTTAAATCAATCGCTGCAGTTATTTTCTTATTTCCAAAAAAACAATTTTTTATACCTTAGATATGGCGGCCCCCCCGATGGCGCCCCCCCTCCTCCCTAAGGTAGAAAACTTGAATTTTTTATGAGGGCCCAGAACTTAGCAACATACTAAAAAATTATTACAACCCCACCTTTTGAAAGGTAAAACTGACTGCTGACTGGGCTATATACCTAAATTCTATCTATAGTTTTACCAGTTACAAAAAAGTTCAGCCATGCATACGGTTGCACAAAAAATAGTGTGTACACCACGGCCGAGAATTTTTTTAGCTACCTCGAGATTATGCGCCTGGGCCGCAGGGGCAGCTTTGGCAAAATGTTTTCTCTCGGTACGCTAAAGGGAATTTCGCAGCCAATGTATACAAATAACTATTGATGCCTCGGCTGCGAAATTTCTTTTCCCGTGCCTAGAAAAAAGATATTACCGAAACACACTATTTTTTATGTAACCGTATAATGCATAACTGATAAAGCAATAGTTATAATTTAGGTATAAATGACAGCACGGCTTATAATATACTTATGGTGGCGTCAGGTTTCAGCGTTTCTATGGAAATGATACAAAATACTGACGGTTTGCTCACTGACAAATCCTGAAAATTTTTGGCTACGATTCCGATGATGTAATTTCTTGCACTACCCCAGAACTAAAAAGCACTGTAAACTAGGCACTTTTTGAGTTAATTCCTGAAAAATCTACACGGCAATACGAAAATTGTTACAGAGATCTAAATATTGGTGCGACAAACAAAATGTTAATAGCGTGTCTGAAAACATTTTATTGGCTTATTTCATAGAGAAAATCAGAGAGAGTTGTAGAGTTCAACTTTATGAAGCATCTACTCTACGTTGAAGTGTATGTTAAACGTACAAAATGGATACGATGTGAGGCAGTTTATGAAATTCGTACACTTTTTAAAGAAAAAGTCAGTAAATCAGACAAACAAATCAAAAGTTTTGACGCGTGAGCAAATTAAACTATTTCTAAAAGAAGCTGGCGCTGAAAATTATTTATTGTGGAAGGTAAATATTAAAAAAACTAGTTTGAATTTTATGTTATTTCTTGTAATAATTATTATTGTTGTAGGCAGTTTTGGTAATGGCCATATCAGGGGCATTGCGACGAAACAAATTAGTAAAAATGACCTTTTATTATGACATCGAGCGTCTTCTCGATTAATAGTAATGGTTCCTGAAATAGTAACGGTTCATGACTAGCAAAAATCGCGTTTTTACTATTACTCTATCCTGGAACGGAACTGGCCATTGTGGCCAGTTCCTTAATCGACGTAAAGTTTCCTTTAGTATTAAAAGTCTTCTTTAAGTTCTAAAGCGTGTTCCATAATCGAAGACACATTAAAGACGCTTTTACTAGAAAGTTTCCTTTTTGGTAAAGTCTCGATTTTGGCCCTTCTGAGGGGAAAAAGTCGCCTTTATTGTAAACTTAACCTACAAATTTATTTTTATTTTCAGCATAAACTCAGTACCTACTTATGCGTTCATTTATAAAACTGCTTATGATCTGGGAAATAGTGGTCGCTTGAGCTTGATGTGTTTGAAATACAATCTATCGTTTAATGGATTCTAGTTCAAGTACATCCTCAGCGAGTGAGGAAGAAGACACAACGGTGTTGAGAAGAGAAAACATATATATAATATATGCCACGACCAAGACCGGCTACGACCAAGACCGGCCACGACTACTATATTTAAAAAAAAATTTCTCCACCCTTTTTGATTTCGCCCCCAGCCGGGCCCTTAAATAAAAATAGCATTCAGTAATTTAATCCCACCCTCTTTCAAGAAAGTAGCTTTTTTGGCGACTTTTTTTCCTCGTCAGGTTGACTCGTTATTTGTTATAACCAACAGTTTAATAACATGATAAAAACATACTATACCGCAATTAACCATAATGTTTACAAACCAACAAAATTTATTCAATTTCCATTATAAAACAACTAACTTCGAAAATGTTTGGTTATGATTAAATAAAATTGCCATAATAGGCGACCTGCAAATATTGATCGCGAGCGCTTCCCTCGGTGAATCATACAAGTTTTCACTAGACAACAAACTAGTTTGACGTTTGGTGTGGTGCTGTGCCAAGAAGTGAAAGTGTTAGTTTCTCACATGTTTCCGCTGGGAACATAGAAAAGGGGAAAAATTGGTTGGTTCCCTCTTTTGTTTAGCAACACTAAAATGTAACTAACCAAATGTGAATAATGAAATGCATGTAAAGAGTAAACATGAAATGAAATTACCAGTTTCTCTTCATGAACGTTTATCCATACCGCAGCGGGGACAATTTAATAATTTCAGAGTACAAAGTAATTATAATCTACAAAACGTCTATTCTGTCAGCATCACTCCAAATGTTTGATATATACGCAGCCCCTTGTATTTGTTCTGTCAATTCCGTCTTGCATGGCGGTAAATTGGAACCATCGACATTTTTCGTGGCAATTTTGAAAGCGTCTTGGTGTCTTTGAATGTGTAAGTCTTATTGAAAAGAATAAAGCGAGCCGCATTTACCTACATCAGAAATATTTTTCAAGCCATATAATTGAGAACCAATTTCTCAATTTCTTCGGAAATTGTCGTCGTCGTAAATTTGGCTCAAATGTTTGAATGCATTCTGCAACGTTTTCGATGATTTTAGTAGATTGTAGGGATGTTTTTTTTTCTTTTCGAAGAAAGCCGGATTATTGTTGCAACCAGTAAAAGCGTGAAAAGCAGGAAGCGCAGCACAAAGAGATTCCTCCATTTTCTCAAACAGTTGTGTGACATTAATGTTTCTATGGTTGTTACCAACTCCCACTTCCATCCAAATCTTAAGGTCGCTTTTTAATTTGGTCATGTTGCTAAGTAGAAGGATAAGTATGCCAGTATCCTAACATCTAATTGATACGTTTGCTTCATAATTCATGTGACAAACATGGTGAACAATTTTTGTATCGGCTTCTTCGTGACGTTGACGATACTTGATATTCATATCAAGTATCGTCAACGTTTGTAATGACCAATTCTTCGAAGATATCAAATTCACAGCAACGATGGAAATTGATATATACAATTTTGTTTATAGACAACGGAGCAATTTCCTGTTTCCCCCCAATGAGTTATTAAAAAAATTAAGGAAAGCTTCTTTAAATTTTATATTTCGAAGTTCTTTTATGAAGTCTGTTCGGCTCTGTTCTTCTCCAGTGATGTGGTAATCACCCTTTTCGAAAGTGTCTCGTTGAAAGTGAAGAGAGTTCTCGTTGTCTTTGATAGAAGGAGAGACGTACTGATCCAAAATGAGAGCAATATTTTGTATTTCATAACATAACAAAGGTTCTAAAATTGGTATGCCTACCTGGCCTTGACCTACCTACATGGCCTTGGCCATGGCGACTCAAGTATACAGTATATAGTTACGGCCGTCCGCCATTTTTACTCCATCGCATACTCGCAAAGCTCAGACGCATAACTCTACAGTATTTACCATTTGAAAATCTCTTTCTCGTATGTTCATGTTGTATGGCGATTTATTATGGTGCCGCTTTCCTAAGAAATAGGGATGCGCAAATTATCTAAAATATTGAAGTTGACATCATTTGATACATCGAAATCTAAACATATCGGAGGCAGCAATAAAAATAATGTTATTGCACTTGATTGAAGTACTTGGTGTTGGTCGTGTCGACGATAGAATAAAGTTAATCAACGAGGAAAACGTAAAACGTCAATGTTAACCGATAACATCGAAAAAATAAATTCGATGTGTAAATATCGAAGCACTAAAAAACTGTTGAGAACTGCTGTATTATAGCACATAAATTTGATCCGTACGATCCTGTGCTTTCATTGAAAACGCAATATTACCATATTGGATAATAAACTTAGCTGAATGTTATATGATAGGTGGGGGTAGAAAAACAAAATGACGAAATTTTGTTAATTAACTTATTTTCTCAAGTTTTAAATGAACATAAAAACCCCGATAATTGTCAGACTACCTTAGATTTTTTTCACTTCTTGGAGCTATTCTTGAAAGGCTTTAGAAAAGACCTTAGAGTCTCCACTTTGTTATTAACCATCAAAAAAATTTAAAGAAAGTGACACAGAAATACAAAAATACTTAAAATTATATAAAAAATAGAGAAAAACGTAACATACATAACATAAAACAAGTTCATATAACATACGACACATGGTTGTTTTTATTATAGTTTGTAGCATTACAAAATTATAACACGAAATATTTCTCGTATTTTTTTATAAGATATGCTTTTGTTAATTAACTTATTTTCTCAAGTTTTAAATTAACATAAAAACACGGATAATTGTCAAACCTTAGATATTTTTCACTTCTTATAACGTTTTAGAAAATTATAACCCGGAATTTTCCTCAATTTTCCAATTATTTTTGTATTTCTGTGTGTCACTTTCTATCAATTTTTTTGATTTTATTAACAATCAAAGTAGAAAATATTTAAGGATCATTTTAAGGATATCCGATATCTGCAGTCTTTGAGATATTTACAAGAAACGACCCCCCCTTTTTTTTACTAAATTGTTTATAACCTTTGGTAATTTTTCGAATTCCGAATCTAATAATTAGCCCTAAATC
>CAXKVY010011350.1:0-24101 GCA_964058915.1 Tetropium fuscum | reverse complement strand
CACTCTCACCCAACCATCATCGCACAACTCGCCTATAACCCTTCCTTCGCCTGGAGGAGTTCCATCCTTTATAAACAAACCACATCTTACTGAGATAATCATTACATTTGAGTGAATTTCTTACCTGGTCGCCCCATTTCCAATCTGCCCCACGGACCACCCGAGTGCTCAATTTCATTAGGCTAGCTAGTTCACGACCACTCAGGCAACTCGTCTTGGGTTTACTACTCTCAATCATGTCCGCATACAATACATAGAACTCAGACACTTTCCTCACTATGCTCTGGTCAGAACCTGCTTGTTTCAGCAATCCCAACACCGAGCTTATCACTCCACTGTTAACGAGAGGACTGAGCTCAAGGGCATTATACCGATTTGAAGCTAGTATACCCAGTATGGCAAGAAGCATTCTGGCTCTCGGAATATCCCTGAGTAATGTATAGGTGCCTAGGTTTAAGTTAACTTTGGCACTAGTTCCCTTTGCTTTTCCAGGTTTTCCAGGAATGTCTCGAAGTATATACCCTCTGAGCATTTCTATGCACCATTCTGTCACTGACAGTTGGAAGAACAGCATTTCAGTTTTTAAAAAGGGAGTTACCAGTTGTATGTCGTCAAGGCAGTGTTTCATATACTCTCCATTTTTGTCTAGCCCAAGGTAGCCGTTTATTATAGAGTATCGCACCGAATTCAATAGGTACGTTTGATTCAGTAAATGCGATATCATTTGAAGACCTTCTCTTCTAATTTTACAACGCTTCACCTAAAATGTATTTGTTTTAATCTATTATCTCTAATATTGTAACCACAGCTTACTGACATGTGAAATGTTCCCAACACAATATCGTGTGCTATATAGGTACTAACAGAAAGATAAAAGATGGTACAAATATCTTACTTGATTATACATAACCTTCCTAAGCACTTCCACGTCACATGTAGTCTGCAAAATGAATTCCAGAATTGAGTTCATAATGCCCAAGTTTTCGTTGCATGCTTTCTTCATTTGTTTTTCAGTCAGTTTGGCAACAATTCCAGACAAGGCAATCTGGTTCTCCAGTTTTTTCTCCTTATCCTGCTGGGTGGGTTCGATTCGTGCAGAATTCTCGATTTTCTCCACGGCCCACTTCTCGTCCAGCTCAGTCTTGTTTTCAGTACAGTTTTTCGCAATCTTCTGATCAGGTTTGGACGTGTTAGAGTTGAATGAATCAGCCATCCTGCTTTCCGCAGAAGCCTTCTGTGCACCATTTTTAATCTCGTTGTTTACGTCATCAGTCTCACTTTTTGACTCTGATATCTTGCTGTCCGAATTTGTCTTTTTCATGACAGTCTTGCTAATATCCTCGTTCGATTTGTGTCGCTCTATACTCTGTGACTGAATAGTAGCGTTAACAATATCCTCTGGTTTTTGAATTTCAGATGTGTGGCTTCCGCATTTTAGATCTTTGATAACCTTTTTGACCAGAGTCCTCACTCTTGGCTCCTTATACAATATGTTGACTTTCTTGAAAGCTTCAGTTTCTAAACTTATAGCAGGCTTAACCTCGTATAGTAAAAATCGGCACTTTTCGAGCAGAGGAATGCAAATTTCCTTATAGCTCTTGTTCACCTCCTGGCGTGTCTTTATGAGATTCCATTTTGTCTGGTGAACAATTTTAATCATCTCGGTGATCGATTTTGGGATCTTGACGGTTGGCTGAGATGCATCTATGTAACAAAACCGCAATGAAACTGTTAGTATGGGAGACCTTCTGTAATATTGCTTTATGAAACTATGAAATTTTGTGGGTATTTCTAGACCCACTTTTGAAATTATAGGAATTAAAAATATTTTCAAATCAATGTTACTTGCGTCAAATCAAGTTCTTAGCCTGTATTAGACTAGACAATGCAATCTAGACGGAGCCACTTGTAATGGCAACAAATTTGTCGCATGTTTAGTTTAGGTACTTATTAACATGGTTTATTAGTAAAAAATTTGTACTTTTCCAAAGTCTATTTAGAACAGTGGCTAAATTGTAGTCTGATACAGGTTAGGTTTATAATAAAAAAATTTCTTGCATTTAATTTTTTAAATGATTGTCTGTGAAACACTTACATGCTTCTAAAATGGGTAGCAAAACATAACCGAGTCCTAAATGTTTTAACAGAACAGCATAAAGAACTCTACCAATCTCCTCTATAGGGTGTTCGAATGAAAAGTCCACTCTAGTTAAGTAATTATTGGCCTTGGAATGCTGCTCTACTATTGCCAAGTACGCTATTACATATGAGTCCTAGGAGAAAATTAAAGCGTTAACTAACTCCAGAAACTTGAAGATGTGCAACTAGACATAAATATTTCTTCAGCTGCTATTGAGAAAGGTTGCTGCTATTGAAAAACTTGCCTCGTGTTTCAACTAATGAGAAGCGGAGAAATAAATTCCCTATCTAAAGGGGACGGACTATTATAGATTATAGTATATGCAATATATATTTTGTAGTATAGAATGCTGCACCCCACAAATCACTTACCCCAACTAGAACAAAGAAACATTTTTTACACAGTTGCACATCTCTTAACTCTGCTAACCATCTGTCTATCTAAAAATCTAGCAGCGCAACAGAAAAACATATGTAACTTACTGATAACCGACTCTCTGCAAGGGCATTTATGAACGAATTAATCCTGTCATTAGGCTGTTGGAAGTTCTTGAATGTTTTCTGGGAAATATTAACTTTTGGCTCTGTTGGGGTATTTTCAGCAGTGGAGTTGGTACTACGTGATTCCCCTTTTTCCTCCTCGTAGGGATTAGGAGGCTGATCAACCTGAAATAAAATTACTTCATAGAGCTTTACTAATTGTGAAATTATTAAGTTCCGTTTTAGAATAAAATCAAATTACAAGTAGAAGAGGCGCTAATAAACCTATCCTACAAACAACAGTGTGAGAAAGTCAAGAGTGTTATTTAAATTACTTAAGAAAAACGGAATCAAATATTAACTCTAATACCAGATCGTTTCGGAAACATTGCAAAGATAAAAGAAAATCATATAATTTACCCTCCAACATGCATTATGGTGAGCAGACTGGTGATAGTAAAGTGCAAATTGTTAACCTGTTTGCAAACTTTTTTTCTACTGTGTATTTATTCAGTGAGTGTATTTATTCATATTAAGTAATCAGTGTATTCATATTAAGTACTAATTAGCTTTAAGTAGCATACACATTGTATGTTTTTTTTTGTACTAAAAGGGCTTGATATTAATAAACAAATAACTAATACTACCCAAAATTCAATATACCTGTAAGCCACCGCTCAGGAAGGGAGATTTTAGCCACTGTACAGACGTCACTTCCTCCTGAGTCAAAGGCAAGCTTTGCCGTAAATTAAAAGAGTGCAAACCCAGCAGGTACCCCAAATTCCTTTCAGCGTCCAGCAGCATGGCAGAAACGTGTAAGCTGTCCAAGTTACTCCTCTGCAAGTCTGGCTCTGGCTGGCAGTAATTTCCCACAACATAATTCTCCATCAGTGATAATACCTGCAAGTTCTGAGGGCAGCTGTTAAATATCTGACTAGCATCCTTGCCCGCATACTTTTGCAGAAGTTCTGTTACTGAGGAGTTATCACACCGGAAATCCTGCACATCGTACACCTTGTTGTTTATTACCACCCATCGCCCTCCATCCAAATTGTGGTTTTCTAAGTCTGCCTTTCTTATCAGCGGTAGATCGTCATGTAACTTGTGCGAGATATTGCCGGGTCTGACTTGGGTGATACCTGGCCATGCGATGTCATCCGCATCGAAGAGTTCTACATCAGGTGTGAGCCGGCAGAGGTTGTCAAGGGACTTTAATACCTCACTAAAGATGTTCAGCCAATTTATTGATGTTAGAAACAAGTTGACTTCTTGTTCCAGAAGGATTAGACTAACAATTAGTTCTGGAAGTAGGATACCTACAAATAGAAAACCAACTTACAAACTATTTGCGTAAAGTAATATTTAAAACTAAATGGCAGTATGTACGATAGTATTGATCTCTGTCGTTAAGTTTGTTATAATACAAATGTAGACTCTCTTAAAGTTAAACTCACCAATAATATCTGTCTTGAGGATCTGCATGACGTAAATTAGATTTTTTGAGTTCAAAAGACATATCTCATAGGCGGAGTTGATGGTAGCAGTAATGTGCAAGCAAAAGCAGTCTACGTATTTCATCAAAAGAGTCTCGGCAGAATCTTGGCAGTCTTGGATTTTCATATAAATTTTACCAATCAACAGTCTCTGAAACCTCTGAAGAAGCTTCAAGCTCGGGGAAGTAGGGTTTCTCTGAGGAGGCAGTTTTCCTAGTGTGTTGAATTCTTTTAGAGATGACTGAGTAACAGTACTACTATTCCTGTGTGCAATGATTTTTATCAGTAATTTAATTTTACTGATATGTAATTTATATTTTTAGCGCCTTAATTATTGCATAATAGACATTAGATGTTAATGTTAGTGCGGCGCGAGCATTATATTTATTTACCAACAGAAGACATTCGAGCTTAATTCACCTTTCTTAATTTAGCAATGGTATAAAATATATAACTTGCCTGATTAGTTGTCTAACAAGGTACAACAGCGGGATGGTAATATGAGAAGAAGACTGCTCAAAGTTCTCATCGGCACTAGTTAGTTCAGTTATATCAACTCCTAGCGCTTCATTTAAAGCTGTCTCGAGACCCCCATCTGCCATCAAACTCCAAACTAACAGATCCGTCATAAATCTATGACCTGACCGACACATTTTTGGCTCTGTATCTACAAGAAATTAATAAGGAGAGTGAGTTCATGCTCAAAAATGAGCTATGTGCTGGTATAATTAGATTATGTTATTAGTACTTTATTATGTATACCCTCTAATTGCAATAATATACTATAATATATATATATATATATATATATATATATATATATATATATATATATATATATATATATATATATATATATATATATATATATATATATATATATATATATATATATATATATATATATATATATATATATATATATATATATATATATATATATATATATATATATATATATATATATATATATATATATATATTAGGGTGGCCCTTATTCATATAGGTACAAAAAAAAATAAATTATTTTATCGACAGGACCCCCTATTTTTGTTCTACTATACAAAAGAATATACAGTACAAAATTTGAGCTTTATCAGAGACTTTTAACCCGTGCCCCATCGTCGTAACATTTTAGGGAAATTTATTTTTTTAAATACTTTTATTCTAAAACGTTTGTCGAATATAAATACTAGTTTTATGCATACAAACCCGCTTATTTATTTTTAATTATAAATTGTTTATTATTATATGTTTCTTTTAGTCTTTATATATATTACAGGTAAGATTTACTTAAGGCTTCTCGTGTGTATTTTGGGTACTTTCTCCGATAATCTTGCACCGTCTGCAGAAGAAAAAGAAAATTAAATTGCATAATATATGTAACAATGGAGTATAAATTTAAATAGAAAAGATGACAAGTCATTATTATTCTAAGACAAAGGACCAGCTCACCTGTAAAACAAATTGTTTTTGGGATTCGTTTTTTGTAAATTTGTCGTTAAATTCTTCCATTAGTTTTACACCCCGTTCCGCTGTATCATTTACCACTCTCAAGGATCTTAGGATTTCTCTCCCATTTATGTAACTTTCTTGATCTTTCCAATGCACAGGATCTAGCTGAAGAAAGTCTTGGGAGATACCAAACCTTTCGAATAATGCTTTAGATTTCTTTGTGATTAATTGTACAGGAAGGTCTTTACCAAGGAAGTATTCCAAGTCATCTAATTTGATAATCAGTTTGTTTCTGGCTTCTGCTTGCGCTTCATATTCTTCGTCTAACAATATCTTTTGTGCCATATTTTTTCTCCCTTCATCGCTTATTCTTTCATCAAATATAGCTAAAGCTGCACATTCCTCACTTAAATACCATAAATGGTTAATAAATTTGTGGATTGCTGTCTCTGCAACTAATTGGTCATCTATCTTGTAAGCTACCAACTTTTTAAGAAAGTTGATGTCGTTAAGAGGTGCCTCAATAGGGTTCACAGCCGAAAACCAAGCCTTAACATAGCATTTTACTACGAAGCAACAAATCCGCCTCAGTGCCTTTTCCTCCCTTTTAGTTAATTTAAGTTGATTTCTGAATAAATATATTTTCAAGCAATATATTGCTTTCGCCATCCATCTGGCTAAGTGATATGCTCCGGGTTGTCGAAAATGTATACCTCGTGCTGGCGTCTCCCCTAAGAATATTATTATTAATTCCAAGAATTCTCGATAATCGTCACGAGGCATATCGTCCTTAAGTTTGTTAGTAGTATAAACTAAAATATTATTAGCATCGTCCTTCAGAATTTCTTTAAGCTCTGTATCTGACAACCATGTTGAAAATTGCATTTGATCAATATCCTTCCATGCATTTTTAAATCTTTTGAACAAGGGTATGTCTGGTCCAGTACTAGATGAAACTTGTATTTCATGAAAGACTCCCTGCAGTACAATTTCATAAACGTGATGACGGCAAGCCAAATGTAAAACATCACGATCTAATTTTTGTTCCAACAAATGACATGCACCATTTAAGCGACCTGTATTGCTAGCAGTTGTATCGAAAACAAAGGCTTGAACAATATCTAATAAATACCAGTCTTGTAAGACATCATATATTGCCGAAGCTATTTCTCGCCCGGTTCCCGTCGAAAGTTCCGGAACTCCTAAAAGCTGTTCTACGTTTGGAGCTGTCGCTATGACAGGAAGTCTATCAACTTTATTTTTTCCAGTAATATCTGGAAGTATTTTAGAGTCCCAGTGAACAACTACAAAGTTTAAATTCATTTCACCGAATTTAGTCTTGACGCCCATATTTTAACGAATACATACATATTTTAACGCCCAAGTATTTTTACGAAATTTCTCTCTGGCTCTCTTAATGGATGTACGGTTAATAACAAAATCATTTGGATTCAAATTAACGGCTTCGACACAAGCTACTAAAATATGGACAGCATCCCTATCACTAATTTTACATTTGTCTAAAGCTGCCCCAAGTCTAGCAGTCAACATATCTTTTCTAGCTCTCTTGCTTTTTGACGTCCCAGGTTGGTTAGACAATGGAACAGTTTCACAATCCAGACCAGTTTCTTCGGACTCGCTAGCAGACTCCAAAGAGTAAGACATATGTACTGAAAAATAAAGAAAATCAAGATGAGTGGAAAAAGAAACTTGGAAGTAGAGAAAAGAAATCAGATTTTTAGAAAAACGTTGCACACCTGTTTCTACCATTTCTGAAAACTGCTTCTTTTTTCTTTGCAATTCCTTTTCTTCTCGAGCAGCCTTCTTTTTTTCGATATTCAATAGTTTCCTGTCAATTCCTAACATACAACCTGGGCGTCTTTTTCTTCTTTGCATAAGCAAAAATTCCTTATCTTGTTTGATTTTTATTATATTTAAGGCATTAGCATGTGCTATATCAAAGAGGTCATTTAAAGTCTCTTCAAATTGTTTCTCTTTTTGTTTACAAGATTCGCTTTCTCGGCTTTTATGCTTTTCTAAATTCCGTAAGGTTTCATATAGCTTCTTACACTTTTTGATGCAATCCGAACGGTCTTGAGTTGGTATACGAGCTTTTTTCCAAAATATTAAAGTCTCGTCAATTACAAGAGAAGCACTTTCATGTAAATTCAGCTTCACTTCACGCATATTGTAAAATAGAACACTTAAAACATTTCCCCGGGAAGGTAACTTACTACCAGCAATCTGACTTTTCATTAAGCCCACAAGAAAAACTGTTTTGCGAGACATTTCTTTACAGTTTTAAATAGAATTTCTGTGGCGTTTAGCACTACTGCTGCTATACAGCACATAAAACCAGTCTAACTGTACTGCGACAGCCGTTCAGTGCATAGCGATCATACGATTTACAGTGGACGGGTGGGGATAAATTGACCAGATGCCAGACAGTAGCTAGACAAGTTGATACTTGTGTTTTTAATTCAAATGGGCTTAGATATATTTTTAGAAAATTAAATTAACAATGTTCACCATTAATTCCAATTATAATATTTTGAACCCCTTGGGGCACGGTTTAACAGTTAACTATCGATCCCAAATTTACCAGGGAATCATTGTTTATATAAAGGAACAAATTGAGAGGGTCCTATATAAAAATATATATATATATATATATATATATATATATATATATATATATATATATATATATATATATATATATATATTTATATATATATATATATATATATATATATATATATATATATATATATATATATATAATATATATATATATATATATGTGGTGCTGCTATGTTTTTATAACAGTTTTTATTGTCAATCTCAATAAACTGTATATATAAATATATATATATATATATATATATATATATATATATATATATATATATATATTATATATATATATATATATATATATATATATATATATATATATATATATATATATATATATATATATATATACATATATATATATATATATATATATATATATATATATATATATATATATATATATATATATATATATATATATATATATATATATATATATATATATATATATACATATATATATATATATATATATATATATATATATATATATATATATATATATATATATATATATATATATATATATATATATATATATATATATATATATACAGTTTATTGAGATTGACAATAAAAACTGTTATAAAAACATAGCAGCACCACAAGAATAAATATACTAACCAGAAGGATATCTTTAACAAAATCCCTTTGATTTCTATGCCGACAGCGTGTGTCTAAACCTTCAATCATAGCGAACGTAACTGTTTTCCATTGACGTACCTGTACGTTCGTGTTATTTCAGTAAGAAAATTACAAATAATGTTTAAATTATTAAGAAAAGAGTAATATTATTTTCGCAACAAAAGGAGATATAGTATATACTATTATTTAATGCTTTTTACACAAAATTTACAAAAATAACAAAAAAATCGCTATTAATATTTATTTATATAAAAACATAAAAAAATATAAAATAAGAATTTGTTTTTCCAAATAACAAAATAAAGAAAATAAAGTTTCAAATGAACTAATTACATTATTTTCTTAACCAATACTTTCAAAATTTAACTGAAATATAACCTCTAGTACGGAGATAAAGTTAACAAAACTATTGCGGGGCAAGTTACCAAATAAATCCAAATTAGAATTTTTGTACGCTTTGTGGTCTAATCAAAATTTTGGTAAGCTTTGGCATATGCATCACAAATTTCACAAGAATGAATAGCTAAACATTTTTTTATTAGGTAACCTGCAAATTACCTAATGTTTATATCTGTTATATTCATATAAATAAATAAATAAATAAATAATAAACAAATAAAAATACTAATTCGGCCTTCCTCATACGAAAAAAGTAACACCTATAAAAGTATGTCAAACACAATAACAAAGTGAAGTGGGCTTCAATTGTACCTCAACCCATAAACTTGCTACACTAGGACGCTTATCCCCAGTCGCTGGCGATCACGTGATGAGAGATATTCTTCTGGTTAGTATATTTATTCTTATGGTAGCACCACCTCATCAACCACAAAAGGTTGAGGGTATCTCTGGTGTAAAAAAACACAACAACACTCATTTTTTTTATTTTTCCATTCACATAATGTTTTTAGCAAACTAGATAAAATGACTAATTTCAACTTGCATATCCACTCCTTTGTTAAATGCTTGCGTTTGAGTTATTACACAGGGTTAATTAAAAGGCTGTTGTAAAACCCTAATTTTTAAACACCCTGTGAAATAATTTCATAACCAAATTCTTGCAAAATAACAATTCTTGTGAAGAACCATGCCCTTCCCACATTTTGTTTTTAGTTCATGTCTCTAGGTGTAGTGGTTTTTTTTTTCATAGCAAAATGAACTTGTCTTTAAACTCATAATTACACACTATTACAAATACCATTTGTAATAGTGGATTTAAGACCTTTTAAATACACTAACTCCCCCGCTAACAAAGTAGTTATATAAATTTAGAGTAATAGGACTTTTATCTAGACCACTGAATTGTTACATCGTTTGTACATTGAGATCATTTCCAGTTGTAACAAATGTTTATTTATTTTATTAATACATTACACTTCCAAATTGTAAAAACTGTAACCCTTAAGACGATAACCAATTCGTAATTTAATGCCACCAACCTGTGTTTAACAGAAGAGAAGATAGAGTTCTTGCCCTACCATTAGCAGTGGGTAGCAGAATAGACCATCCGGCCTGCAAAGCTGCCTGAGCTGCCCCTTGAATAGAGGGTAGGATGTTGATAGCACTAGCTAACTGCACCACCTGCGACTTTAGACTATTCAGAAGTTTAGTATTAGAGCTCAGTCCTACGCTTTTGGTGTCCAGGTCATTACTGATAATGCTGTACAACTGAAAATTTAAGAAATGTGATTATTGGACATGGTACGATAAGTTGACTGATTTTCTTTCTGATAATTATTTATTTAGGGCAGAGTATTGGCTATGTGCACATGTAGGGGTGGCGCCACCCTGTGGCTGCAAATGGCATTGTTCACATCTACTTTTGTACGTTAATATATGATAGTGGTGTTATAGTGATAATAAAGTGAAAATAGTGATGAGTGGTAGAAATAGTGATACGGAACTGAAAATTTCAAAATGTTTTCAATTATTATAAGTGGCGGTCATACTGATGGTGACAGTAAACATAGTGATCTCGATTACCCGTTTTTAAGGAATTGCGGTTGTTTGTTAATTTATTATTACTTTGATGTTTTTCATTGTTTTTATTTTTTTTGACGATTTTTGGTGACATACATATATGGGGACTTTACAATAAATTTTTATATTGTTCCTGCAATATATAAATGTAGTTGTAAATAGGTAAATACATTGTAAAGTAATTACTGGATTGTTTATAGATCGAAGAAAACGGGCACGTTATCCGGCAGAGCTATACATGTGGCCAATGGTCTTGGGGCTGTTTAACTTCCGTTGACATCACAATCGACATTGAAAGGTTATGTAATCTCTAGATAATTCTAATTTACTATGAATTAAGAGCGACAAATGGGGAAAACTCCTATTTAAAATATAATTTCAAGCCACTGTGGGCGACAAATTTGAAAAAACGTTAATTCCACCCACTTGCACATAGCCCATACATCATCGATTTTATTAAGATCCCAATTTTGCAGAGTGAGAGGTAACTAGATGCATTTATTTTAATTAATTATAAATAATTAAAAAGCTACATAAGATCTGATAATAAAATTAGTTTCAGGCACTAGCTATTGTTATAGTTAGTGGTGATAATACAAGTTTATCGTCCCATAATTTTCTTAAAATCCTGTGCTGTGGTCTTGCAATGAAAATATGCATTTTATTGTTAAAATCACATTATTTTCAATGCACGACCACAGCAGAGGCTTATAAGAAAATTTTAGGACACAAAACTTATATTATCATCATATCATAACAGCTAGTGCCTGAAACTAATTTTAAAAACAGATCTTGTGTAATTTTTAACTATTTATAGCTAACCAAAATAAATGCATCTCTTTGCCTCTCACTCTACGAAATTCCAACCTTAAGTTAAAAGATAGCTGAATTATTGCTATATGGAAAAAATTGTCTGCAATGAATCGTTAATTCAACACACTGAAAACCTTGTTTGGTATAAAGAAAAAAATATAACCTGAAGTTGAAGTAAGTTAAGTGCCGACACAGCTAAACACTCCTTATCCTGGGTGGCAGTGGCATTATTAGCTATCACGATCTCCAACAGCTGATCTATCAATCTACAAAGCAATAATTTAAAGTATAATTATAAATATGACCATATTAGGGCTCGTTTACAATCATATCAACAGGAGCACAATTTTCCAATAATTTGCTTAATTTACAATATTAAAATTGAGATCTCTTGAAGTTTTAATACATTATCCACGTGTGTAAAACTTTTAGCAATAGAACTTTTAAAAAACCCAAATTACTCATTTTGAAACATCACATTAAAATGCACGGTGCAGGGTCTCACAAGTGGGCAGTCATAAAATGATATTTTCATAGACCATCAAATTGTACCCGCATTAAATTGGTTGTAAATAGTATACTCACTTAAAAGTATTTTCGGTGAGATCTATAACAAACGGAAGGGACATTTTAGGAGTGAATGAGTTAACATCAGTCCACACAAAACTCTGTGTAGGTCCGCAAGCAATTTCTATCACTTTCTGACCCGTCAAGGCATCGATGAGCTTGGGTTGCTGGATGTACATCTCGGAACTGTCGCAGATCTGTTTATTTTCATTTTTGCCCCAGCCATACACCTCGCCCTCATCGGTGAGCGCTAAACAGTGAGCAGTACCCAAACTTACGGATACAACACGCTTATTTTGTAGGGCTTCTATGGGTTCAGGTACACGAACATGCTCCTCAGTGGCATGGCCAAGTCTCCAGCATTCACCCTGAGAAAATACCCACTTGTAGATATGCAATTATTTAAGTCTGACGTAGCAGGCTTACTTTTCCCCAGCTGTAAAGTTTTCCGTCTGCAGATAAGGCAATGCTAAAGTGGGTACCACAATATACATTGGTTATGACTTCATTCTGTAACTTTTCCACTAAGCGTGGGACCTTCGACCCATCTGATCCCCCTCTACCTAGCTTTCCATAATCCCCATCACCCCAGCTATACAGCTTTCCTTGACTAGTAACACAGAGGGTGTGAGCATCGCCAGAGCCGCAAGCAACTTTAACTATGTGATGACCAGAGAGACCCGCAACCATCGTTGGTGTAGGACAATCTTCACAGCCTCCGTGTCCAAGACGTCCATAATTGCCCCTTCCCCACGTGAATAAGGCACCATTTGCAGATATGGCAGCACTAGAACAGTTGAAAATAAAATATCATAAAATTAAATAAAACCAAATATTTACCTGTAAGTGGCACCACACTCTATGTCGATTATGTCTTTCCCTAGCAGTGCTTGTATGACGGCTGGTTCATCTTTAAAATTATTATCACCATGTCCTAAAAAAATATATTTATAAGAGAGAAAATTTGAAAAGTTCCATTCAGACTATATTTCGGGTTTGACCTCAAGAATGGAAAATGGAGTAGAAATCTTGCTATGAAAATATACCGGTTGTTTGTATACAGCAGGGGCGGTTCTATAATAAGTGCGCCAGTGCGCATGATGCAGGCAAAAATAATATTTTAAATCGTTCATCTGTCACCTGCTATATCTAGGAATCTACAGACAAAATTAGTACATCAAGGATCGTAGAGTCGTCAACCATTAATGCATACTCTTACATACATATATGACACCACTGCTCGTGTGCTTCTATTCTGCGCTCCAACCCAATGGTAATTTTATATAAGAAATTATTGACTATGTTCGTAAAAAACGCCCGAATGAGCAATCCACCGCGCTCTCTAAAAAACCTGGAAGTGGACAAGCGTTTGGATTCTGTTACAGGCGGCTGGATACCAACCAAGGGGAATAAGCAGTCAAAATCGCACCCGGTACCACACCGCAGCCCATACTTTCTTGGAATTTGTAAAACTTCCAGTAATTCTCGTGACACTGTAGGTGCATATAGGGTTGATATTGAGTAGATAATTTCGTTGTGTACACGTTCTTATAAGACAATCGTTATTATTGCTACTACTTCGGGTTGTGCTAGTGGATAAAACAATTGTGATACTGTGATTAATTCAGTGGATAGCATTTTTAAAGTTAACTTTTCACTGTTAGACTTGAATACTGAGGTTCAGATTCAAAGTTGAGGGCGACTCATACGAGATTTAAAGTTAAGTCAAACGTGTACAAAGGAAAAAGAAGGTAGGTCTTTTACTCGGCATTTTACTAGAAGTGTATACGATTGTAATAAATGGATATGTGGATGCAATATCAGGTATTCCTTTTTTTTGTTTTCCATGCTATTATTTTATTATCGAAGCATTATTTTATACTCCAAGTAAGAATTGGAACGGTATAGGTGTAACTGACTTAAATCATTAAAGACTGAATTAAAGGTTATTTATTTTAGAGGCGATTTCAAACAAATATATGGGGCTACACATACACTGGAATTTATTTTAGAAAATTAATTAGAAAAAACGTTTTCCAAGCTTGTCAAACTTCTTAAAATTATGATAACAACACCAATGAATACCGCTGAATCTGAGCGTTGCTTTTCCACTTTAATAATAGTAAAGACGTTTCTTGGAAACTCTATGTTGACTTAGTGCACCAGCAATGTTGGCCATAAACAGGGACTTTGTATTTGAAATACCGAACTTTGTGGCTATTAAAAATGAAACTACTTAAAGGAAAATTTGGTAAGTAGTTAGTATGTTTAGTAAGGTTTTTTATAACAAAATTTTCTGGGAGAAAAAGGGGTCAACTTCACAATTTCTTATCTTATGTGCAACCCCATTGCGTTAAGGAAAGAGCCGCTACTGTTATACAGTTAAAGATTGGAGAAGATAATAAAGGCAAAACGTGAAATTTACGTTTATAAGTAATATACGGCAATTATGCAAAAGTATATATTGGTATAATTAGTATGTATTGGTAAAATTGTCTGAATAAGATAACGTAAAGCACTAGACTGTATGGTGAACACTATCGGGTAATAGTATATGCATGGTACATGCACATGGTACGTTCTAGTGCATGGTACATGTACTAGAACCATTATCACATTATACACAAACATACACCGTAGTCGTTGTTATACCAACATGGTATAAGTAGTTAGGAAGAATACACACACCCAATGATATAATTAACATTTCCAAATTTTACATACACAAATAACTGATCAACATTATTATATTGGGACTTAATAAGTCTTGTATATAAATTTTTGTAACATGCATTTAGAACTCCTCCGCCTCTTTTCTTGTTGCTTGTGTTGATATTTCTAACCAAACGGAAGACGTTGAAAGATGTGAAACTTACTTCACTATTAGAAAATTCATTACTAAGCCATGCAGTTAATAAGATAATGTCGTAGCAAGAACAGGAAATAATTTTTTTTAAGTTCACTATGTTTGGTTCTGGTAGCAACATTTGGGCAGTAACTAATAATGGGGTTACTTGGTGTTTTTTTCATTGATACGCTTTAAAACTGCCTTTGGAGTACCTCTAATATACCTTATAGTGAAATTAGTTACACCATTAAGCTCCTTAGTTTGTACTTCTTCTCTAGCTTGTTAGACAATTTCATTGCACCACAGTAATGTCTTCATTTATACTATATTCTGTAGTACGAAGATTATTTTTTAAACGTAGTGCAATATTTACCAATTCTGACGATGATAGGATAACATTAGCTGGCCTTAATTTACAATTTAATTTAAGTCCAACTCTTTTCAGTATCATTGGGTACAATTTCGACTTTATGCAGTATTTCATTTGTTAGTAGTTTATCATGTGTGATTCTCTCTCCAATATTATCAGATGTGGATGGCCATGTTATAAACCATTATATTTCTAGATGCGACAGTTCTTTCTTGGACTTCAAGAAATATATTTTCAGGATTCATTCCGCTAGAATCTCTCTTCTTTAGTTCATTTACTTCAGATTTAAGTTGATCTAATTCATTTTAAAGATTAGATATCTTTCAGACTAACATAGCAACTTGTTTAAACGATACCTGGCATTCTTCACAGAAATATAGAAGCATGCATTTTTAAAAAGCAATGGCACGAGTTTCAGATGATCCTAAGCAACTACATTTTTTATGGATTATATCTTGACAATAATCACAAATAATAAATTTATCATCGCTGATAAAGTTTTTGCATTTAACACATGATTTATCCATCCTAATCTAAACAAGCAAAATAACCTTCTCCACCACTGGATATGTAAATCTAATACAGTACAAAAATATATTTTGTACAGCTACACCACTGAGACAAGCTTTTGTGAGATATAATTTTTTATAGTTTACTGATATCCGATTCGTTTTTAATACAAGTGCACATATTTATAGATTTATTTAGAAATCATTAAATTGCACTTAAGATTATGTCACCAAACTTGTAGTCACAAAGCAAACTTCACAAGGAACAATTTGATAATAAACGTCAATTATTAAAACAGTATTTGACATTAGTATATGCCTTCAAAAGTAGGAACTAACTACAGAAACACTTTAATTTTTAATGATCTTTAAGATAAACAATACCTAATCGTCCCCCATCGCCATTGCCCCAGGAAAACACCTCGGAATCTTTCGTGAGAGCCATGAAATGTTTACCCTCCGTATGCGCAGCTATTTTCACCACTTCCTTGTCTTTTAAGGCTGAAATAAGCACAATCATAAAAATGATTTATAAGTCAACAATTCTACATACCTTCAATAATCTGGGGACATTGCGTTTCAGAAGTATAGTACATGTAGTAAACTGTTCCAGAGCAGGTTAGGATCAATATACTTCGATCAGAACAACACAGTTGTTTTATCGTGAGCTCGGCAATTGCCTCGCAATTTTGGGGGCCTGCCACGAGAACCCAGGATAGCCATCCCCATCCCCAAACTCTCTGGCCAATAAAATATGACGCAGACTGAAATCATTATAAATATAATGCTATTAAAGCAGAGGAAACGACTGTACTACCTTGCTGAATGACAAAGGGGGTATATGGGGCGCAGCCAATCTGTCTAGATGTGACATGATGAATACTGCAGCCTGTCTAAGGTCTATTAGACAGGTCTCATCAGTAGGTACCTCCAATAAATTGAGGAAGATCTTAGTGCTACTTGCACTTTCCTCAGCTTCTTCTTTCATAGCAAAAGTTGTTTGTGCGGGTTGAATTTCTGCAAACCTACTGATGAAAGGCATTAGTGGAGCACTGGCCACATCTACAGTGGATCTAAAACATAAACAAGAACATCACATACAAACATTATACGCTATGTTTAAAAACAACTAAATATATTTTAATTAAATATATAAGAGTAGTTAATCTCAAAATTTGCACAGAGGTAAATATTATCACACCTAGATGAATCAGCTAGATATTTCTGGACAATGATAAAACATTTTAGAGTATAAATACATCACCTATTGTCATTCATATGTGTACGTTTCTCCCACAGTTTCAAGAGTAGTAAAACCATATCTAGTACACTGCTCAACGTTCCCTTCTGAAGAGCAAATTCAAGTAGTAAATTGAGTGATGTATGTTGGTCTTCAATCGGTATATTACAGTATTGCCGTCCACTTGTAATGTCCCTAAAAAAGCAGAAACTGAGACAAATGACAAATTTTAATGATTTCTGAATTTCCAAGCAGGTAATATCACACAACTTGTGAGTGGTTAGGTATTTAATTATGGTAACTGAGGGCAAGATATATTTTGAACTCCATCCATGAGGGTTTTTCCTGCGTCACAATTGTCTACAAAATTTAGAAATACTTGCACTCCTGAGCAAAATATAACCATCGACGAGAGTTGGCTGTTATATAAGGGAGGATTAGGATGCGTTCAGCATATCCCATTGAAACAAGCACATTTTGGAATAAAAATATATCTGCTATGCGAATCCTTTGGAGGGTACCAAGGGTACCTATGGAACTTCATCATATATACCGGAAAGGGTGCATTACTTGATCCCAAATACACAGATCTACCAGTCACCACAAGTTGTGACGACACTTACAGATTCACTTTTGGGAAAGGGATACTGTCTTACTATGGTTAATTTGCCGCAACTAGCTAATCTCCTTATAAAGAATTTGACAGATGTCTATGGTACTCTAAAACTTTAGAGTAAATCACAAAGAATTTCCTAAAGAAGTGAAAGAAAAGAAATTGAAGAAAGGGGAGGTGGTAGGTTATCAAAGGGGGGAAATATCTGTTCTTAAATGGAGAAGAAAGACAAGAAGGAAGTATGCCTTATTTCTTCTGTACATACAATAGAAATGGTTGATATTGAGAAACGTGGAGAAACAAAATCAAATCCTAGAACTATAGCAGACTACAACGATACTATGGGTGGAGTAGATCATGTCGATCAACACCTTTCGGACAGGAATGCAGTGCCAAGGAATAGGGGTGAGAAATATTATAGAAACATTTTTTTTCCATTTACTGGAGACTTGGCTTTATGGAATTCTTTCCAAATTTATTTGAAATGTGAAGGTTCCAAGATAGCCTTAGAGTTTCTATTGGAAATAGTTAGACTTACTTTAGAAAAATATCATTGTGCCGAATTTTCCCCAAAGCCAGGAGACCAGCCTAACTCTTCCTCCAAGGACTCACTGGTAAACACTTTCCAGAGAATATATACCTGCTACTGCAGGAAAACAGAATCCAACAAGACAATGTGTAATTTGTAGCAGAATGCATGATAGACGCGGTAAAAAAATAAGAAGAGAGTCTCGATTTTGTGCCGTGACTGCAAAGTCGCTTTGTGCGTGTGTCTATGTTTCCGAGTGTATCATACCGTAACAAATATCTAATTATTTATATCTTTTATTTGTGCCCGAGATAATTCGGGTTAGGAATTTGGGTTCTTTTTATATACCAATACTTTGCAAAAAATAATTTAGTAAAAAAAATGTTTTGCCAATTCGCTGGGTTAAAATTACAAAGTTCTATGTTACTATATTGGCACTTTATGAGTTACGACTATTTCTAGGTTCTATGTGACACATACTACCATGTAATTTTACTCTAGGCGCAATCGGCCGTATAATGACGGTTCTATCCCATCTTAAACAAAGTCCTATGTTTTAAAAACGCCATATAGGATAAAACAAGGTTGTATGACTTCCATAGAACTTTAGGAGACTGTACTTAAAAAATCTCTGCTAAAACAAGTGTGTATGTTTTACATAGAACTTTGCAAGTCTGTAATTCTGTAACCTTGCAAGTCTGTTTAGAATAATTCTTCAAATAGTTAAATAGAGTTAAAAATGTGTATGTGCATAATTATTGGTCATATTAATTCATTCCCGCGATTGGAATCCCATTATTGTAGGGCCGACACGAAAAGAGAATATTTGGAAGGGTGTCTTTCTATTCAATGTATTCACTTTATGTTCAGAGGATGACAGAACAAAATGCCACAATAGTTAAAGAGTCTCAGTATAGATACATATTCTGTAATGATTTTAATATCTTTTTTCATAAACCCAAGAAGAACAGGTGTTCTTTGTGTGAACTTAATAAGCCCCTCATTACAGCTGAGAGAACAGAGGAAGGAAATAACAGTGAAGAGTACTTAAAGCACATAAGAGAAGAAGAAACAGCAAGAAGAGATATATATTTAGACAGACATAGTAAGAAAGCTCTATTGTGTTTTGCGTTACAAAATGTACTTTCTTGTCCAAAGGCAGACATTTCTAGTTTTTATTATAAAACCAAAATGTCAGTTTATAAAACTGCACACATGTCCAAAGATAACCATGTCTATTGCGCATTATTGTCTAAGAGTGTGATGGGAAGAAAATGTAATGACATCGCTAGTCCGCTAGTAAAAATTTTAAAGCAAGTTGTGTCAGATCATCCTCAACCAATAAAATTGACTCTATGGAGTGATAGCTGTGTTCCTCAAAACAGGAAGTCAGTCATGTCGTATGCAGTTGGCCATTTTTTAAAACAATAAGGGAGCCTGAAAAAAATGACTATAAAATAATCCACTCCTGGTCACTCGTATGTCCAGGAAATTGATGCAGTTCCTAGTGTCATTGAAAGGTTTCTAAAGAAAGTTGAGTATTTTTCTCCAGTTTCTGTTTTGCGTACTTTGTTGAAAGTAAATTCTAAAAGGCCTTACAAAATATTGCAACTAAAAGGGTCTGACTTTTTTAACTACGAGTCTCTGTCTAACGTGTATAATTATAATGAAGTGCCTTATACAAAAGTTACCTCCTTAAAAATAAAAGAAAGTTTCCTAAAAATTTAATATAAAATATCCCATGAGAATTTAAAGAAATTCGTATAAAATGCACTAGAGGAACTACTGATCAAGAGTCGCTGAACTATTATTACAAAACCTGATTGATCTTCCTGCAGGTAAAAAAGAAGCAATAAAATCAATGCTACCTTTTATGCCAGCCCAAGACCAGGAGTATCTTTCTATTTTTCCTGCTACTTTAGATGTTACAAAAGAGAAAAAACAAACTGATTTAAAAAGACCCCTGCGTAAAAAGGAGCTAAAAAATAATAATTATGCAGATTAATATGTGCAAGGTTTAGTAAAATAATAATTTTTAGTGTAAGTTTATACTAAAATTAGTATATTTGGTTATAATTTAAAGCATATTTTTTTGGAATTTTTCTGATCAATGGAGAAAGATTGTATTTTGATTATCAGGTTTATTGCCCAGAAGGTTAATGAATTCTTATAAAATTAAACATTTCTTAAAAAAATTTGATTGGTATTGATGAAAATTTGATTGGTATTGATCTTTCGTATTGATGAAGATGATTAAAAAATATTCATCTCGCATATTAAAAACAATTAATTAGGTACTCACTCCGTGACCACCTGGCGTAAGAATTTAGACGACCTCTCGACAACTTCTAGCCATACCGGGGACACATCATTCTGTTCGAAGAGAGTTGCTACAGGTAGCAACTTAAGGGCATCTAAAGATTCATTTAGTAACTCATTGCATAAATCTACATCTTCGCCTAATCTCCAAGCTCTTCTTAGAAAAGCAAATGAAAAATTCAGTGCTGCTCTAGAACCCACCCTAGCTAAACCCACTGCTGGATCTAAGATACTTGGTTTGTTTTTAATTTTGTTTACTGTTTTGGTGTCGTTTGATTCTAGGCTGCTCTTCCTGCCTACCAAACCATGTTTAGATTGAATGGTGTGTGGGATTCTGTTTAATGCAATGAAGTAGCGTTTGAAAATAAATAAACGGTAGTACAGTCTAGTTGCAGATAATGTTGAATTGGAAGCTTCTGAGCACAGAGTCTTTTGTTCCTGATTTAAGCTTAAAACTCCCTGGGAGAGTTGTTCCAAAGCTAAAAAAAAGCACCTGCGTAATACAACCAAAACAACTCAGAATAAGTTTAAGCAAAGAGAATGTTCTGTTACCTGCTTAGTATAAACAATAATATCTGTTACTTACTGGGTTGAGGACCCCAAGCCCATCGGTCAAGTAGGGATTCCATGGATGGTATCTTCTCCTTTTCAGGGACATTTTGTTGTGACTCTTCAGCATCAAGTTTCTGGCAAGGTAGACAGTTACAGCCACTCTGCGGTCCACAAATACCATCACAACAAGTACAAGTTAATACCTAAAAACGTCACATTTATTTCATTTTCCTACTACTTTATAAAAAATACTAAAGATAATGAGATACCTATATAAATGGTTTTTGAACCCAGCAAATTGGTGCAGTGAAATCAACATGTCTTTTTCATAATATAAGAAAAAATAATGAAAAACAATAGGTAAGTACCTATATTCCAATTTGCTGTATATAACAGCCTATACCATATATACTGCTTACCCTCTGACCGCAATAGTACTTCCCAAATTCTCCTTGCTTGGCAGTCACCCCAGCACTGTTTAATAATCCCACAGAGAAGTCCCCTGTTAACTCTCCATCCGCTATTAAACCATTCCAACAATTTATTAAACTATCTTGACCATGAAACACAGTCTCCAGGTTTGTTTTAAGCCATTTGATATCTAGTCGAGGCTGAGGCCTCAGTGTGGTCTCAGTATGAGACATATTTTAAGTAAATCTGGAAAATAAACGCATTTCTATTAAAAAAAATTCTCCCAAAGGCGAGCGAATGACAGTAGTGTGGACCAAAAAATTTTACATATGGAATTATTTTCACAATTGGCACTGTTTTCACGTCCATATAAAAGAACTGCAACTTATGCTATGTTTGTATAAGTGCAACGTGCAATGCGGAGTTATTTGTGCAAGTTATAATGTTATTTCTTTAGAAATACCTGTTAAAATGTCATTGTCTTTTGACAGGGCTGACGGTGCCCGCCATGTTTGCGTTTGCTAAACAACTTTTTTTTAATTTAATTTATTTGTGTTGTGTTTTGTGTTAAACTGTGGTAGTAGGGTAGTACGTTCCATCTGTACGTTACACTCATGTGAACATAGTCATGAACTACACAAAATAACACAATATAGAATGAAATTAATATACTTATGGCCGAGTGCACTGTACTTGTTAATCCTGGATTATGTTTAAGCCTGACTTATTTTGACACAATTGCATGCAAATGTGTCAAAGTAAGTCAGGCTTAAACATAATCCAGGATTAACACGTACGGTGCACTCGACCATTACCCATAATTATTTGCATATTATATAGGCCTACACTAAATTTAACAATTTACCGATAAATTAATGGGTTTTAGTTATCGCCGATTGAGAAATAAGCTGATATGCTTATATTATATCTGTCAGGAAATTTGCCTTTTGGGTCAAGAAGAGATTATAATATTGGGTGTTTTGTCGTTAAGGGTCTGGAGTGTCAAAAGCAAATAGATAAATTTGTTAAAAGGTGAATTAATTCATCTGCAGTGAAGAGTAGAGCCGAGCTATTATTTTACAATGCATTTCAATGCAATATGAGCATGAGGTACTATCTCCAGACTATGAAGAATCAGCTGATAATTTAAGGTGTGCATCTATAAATTATAATGGTTTAGCCATTTTAAAATATCTGCTTAAACTGCTATAAACCATTAATCCTTAAGAACCTCGAGCTTCATTTCACAAAAGGATGTTTAGTAAATGCAGTACAGTACTTACAACTAACAACAATGCATTAGTTAAAAATAGTTATTTTTTATTTTTTTCCTTCAGAATCCAGACCCCAGAATGCTGAACAGTCCCCAAACAATTGATTTGTGATGTGGTAATTATTCTTCGCTCGTTTTGTGCTTGTTTCATTTGTCCAATCGTTGTGTTACGATACGATCTACGATCCTTTATTCAAAGTGATTCAAAGTTTCTCCCGACAAAATGTTTACGAGTTTACGTTCAGTTTGTGAAAATCGATTTTTCAGTAATGTTTTGATTAACGAAGGTGGAGGCATGACTGCTTCATATACGGAAATTATTTTGGCTTGTTGTATATTAATTTTACCGTTTCTATACGAATCAAGTCATGTATTCAGATATCACCTGAAATTCTTTTTATACTACTTCATTGTTATGGTGAATTCAGTTATACTCATTCCGGTGTTTTGTTTTAAGCCAATGAATGTGAGGAACCTTTTGTAAGTTGAATGCGAAGGGGATAGGTAAACTGAATTGTATGATATAAATAATTATTTTAGATTGGCCTCGGATTTTTGCCGTTTCATATCCAGTTTAATAGGAATAAGGTGGATTCTGAGAGGCAGGGAGCACCTGGAAAAAGAACAAGCCTGTGTCATTGTATCCAATCACCAAAGCTCCTTGGATATTTTGGGTAAGTTTGTGTAATACCTAGATGTCTTTATTAACACAAAGCTGAGTTTATGGCAATTTTTGTAAGGTGTATACATTTTATTTCTCATAACAGTAAATATTTACAAATGCTAGCTTCACAAACTAACTGGGATACCTAATAATAATAAAATAAATCACTCATACCTTAACTTTTCTTTTCATTGGTTTGGTGCAGGCATTACTTAATATACATACTCGTACTATTTAATTAATATATTATGTGTTATGTGGGGAACTTGTGTTTTGACTTACCTACTTATTAATAGCCTGTTCTACTTGATTAAAACAAGGCACCGACTACCGAGATTTTAAGTGACTTGTTTTCTTGGGTTCTTGTTTTATAGGAAAATTTGCAACCTGCCACTCTATTAAAATTTTGGTTAGAATACTGCCATATCAGTACTTATATAACTTCATGAATTAACATTTGATATCTACATTTTTCTTGTGTATTAGTATTATAAAAGAGAAATAATATTAAAAGAGTAGTAATAGTAATTTGAATATTAAATGGTGATTGAGAGTTACAAG
>CAXKVY010011349.1:0-18921 GCA_964058915.1 Tetropium fuscum | reverse complement strand
ATATGTGGCATACCATGTAGCAGATTCATAGTCATGGCGTGGTCTAACCAAAGCATTTATTAACAGCTTATCGATATTGGTGTTTTCTAAAACATATATTGGCCAAACAAGTAGATGTCTAAAAGACAGTATTACCTCACATAAGAGTGGCGTAAGAAAAAATAAACTTTCTTGTACCTTAGCCAAACATAGCTTAGATTTAAACCATACAATTTACTTTATTTTGCCAATAGTAACAACCCCCTCTTTCGTTCCCCAGATAGTACTTTAGAATAGATTTTACATACTAATAAGATATATTGTTTTAAATTTTTTCCATTCCTAGTTATTCCAAGATTCTAGTGTTATTAACGTTATCGTATTTTTGTTCAATGATAGACATACATTCTCAATATACCTCATTTATAGGGTAGATAAAATGTATAGTTGCCATCTCTTTTCTTTCATATCCCATCGCACTTCAATTAACAGTTGGTAATTCTGCTCAATGCATGTTTCCTTACCTGTTTGTTATAACCACGTTCAATTGTTCTAGTTACATCCGCCGCCACCTTCTCAGTGGCGCCGATGTTACATGTGCTCAAGATGTAGTTTGTTTAAATCCAAAGGCATTCGACGTTTTTCTAATTTTTTTAATAATCTATGACAATCCTTAACCGGTAACATGTTTGTTAACTATAAGTGCATAAAATTTTGTGATGACGTCTATGCAGCAAATTTGTTATATGTTCCTTAACTAACCTCACTTTCGTAAGTACCTTATAGTCTTATTTAGTATAATTATCACAATTGTTGTTATTTATTATAGCCTTCCTGAACAAGGATCAAAATAGATTCGAAAGCTTGGAAAGATAAAAGAGTTCAGTTCATTTCTTACCCAATCATAACAAAGTTAACCATTAATTTAGTCAGTCAGTACTAATTTTCGCGTATATATAACTTTTAAGTTCTTTGCTATTAATATTTATTATGCGCGAAGTCGTGGGTTTGTAGCAGTTCATTACACAGAGAGATAAACAAATATATAGATAATTAATCACCATGAAACACTTACCAGTTGTATATATGGACATATAGACGGAACCGAACTATTAAATGAATCACTTAAGTTGTACGAGTTCTTTCGCCTTTATTGAGGATCTTTATTAAATTAAAGAAATCATACATCACTTTGAAGATCCTCAATAAAGGTGAGTGATTCATTTAATAATTCGTTTCCGTATATATGTTCAGATATACAACTGGTTAATGTTTTCTTGTGATTATTTATCTATATATTTGATTATTTTCCCGTGTAATGAACTGCTGCAAACCCAAGATTTCTTCTCGAAATTTTGGCCTTTTTTTATTGTTTCGACATTTTCGTCATAACTTTTTTTTTAATTTTTGAATAAATCGATTGGAAATTCAATTCTTTACAAAAAGGTTAATATAAAGTATATCGTAGGTTCATATAAAGTATAAATTTTGCTTCGTTTGGGAGATATATGGAAAAAACTGAAAAGGGCGCACTTACACCACTATCTTCAATTTGCACCCTCTAATTTAATAGCACTCCGCGGTTTTTTCTTCTTTGATAACCCATTGACTGATTCCTGCAATAAAAACCCATGAAAGTCTTAGTTCCTTTCTATATGACATAATCAATAGCCTATATGTCTAAAACTCATTGCTCCTGCATGTACAATAATTAATATTGATCCTTGACATATATTTGCAAATAATCATTTTGTAGAATCGGCAGTCCAGTTATTGGAAGATGTGTCCACTATGTAAGTATGTTTGATCTAAAAATACTATTGGTCTGTTTTGACTACGGAAGGATTTTTTTAAATTTAATTTGCAAGGCTCGGATTTCTATTTTTCCAGTAAGAATTTTCTGTAATTTTGTGTTCTCTTCCACCTTAAACCCATTTTCTTTACAATCGTTCTTAATCAAGTTTCCGATGGATTTAAGACGTAAATCTTCTGTAATTTTTGTTAGTTTTTCTTACTGTAACAGGACAACCTTCATGTGTAAAAAAATCGTAAATAATTTGTGGAATGTCTCGAGATGGATAATCCGTTATATCCGTGACTGTTGATCTTCCGACACGTTTCTCTTTAGGTCTGGAACATTTGACTTCACCGCTGATCCTTAATGAATTTTGGTCTTCTTTAACAACTCACTCCATGGTACGCACAGAAATACCTAACAAAAAAAATTTTGGAACTACGTTATGACATTTTGGAACTACGAAATTATTATGAAACGTTACTTAAATATTAAATCTAATATATTTTTTCTTTGTCTGTGACTAAAAAATAACTTTATATATTACATAATAATGATAATAATAAAGACAATGTTTTTCAAATCTATAATTTGAAATGAACACATAAAATACACTTTTTTCTTGCTACGTATTAAGATCTGAAGATTAAAATCTGATATTATTTCAGAAAGTAATTTAGTAAATGTGAATTTCATGGATCATTAACCTTGTTTGTATCTCGTATAAGTGTTTTTAGATATTGCTGTTTGAAAGTGACTTCCCTATGGAAATGATTAATGGGTATAGTATCTATAAATTACAAAGAATACTAAGAGAAAATATAGCAGTGATAAACTTATAAAATTAATTTTTAAATGAGGATTTCTTTATTATAAATGTGCATTCATTCAACATCTTAGACGGAATAACAATGAACTATTTAATATTGACTCATTTTAATTAATGCAGAAACTGGAGTGGATCTAAATTTTTGAGACTAATTACTTAAACACAAACGGGGTTCCAATATTAATTAAAATGCTAGTTACACAAGTTTGTAGAGGTTTATAAATACTGCTTTTAGTTTCATTATTTTACTTTTTAGTTGGGAATAAATAAATCAGTTCAGTTCGCAATGAGTTTTACTTTGTGGAATTTTTTTATAAAACATCTGCAAGGTTTGCTTATTTTATTACCACTATCTAATATTTCTTACATAAATTGCCCATCGACAAAAGTCTATGGGTAATATACACTAGTTTTTAAGTTATTTGCTATTTATATTTATTTATCATGATAGACATAATTTTAGGTTAGTAGCATTATAAATAAATTATTATTAATAAATACGTACGAAGAGAAATTAAAAGGAAAGCTCACCACTTATACAGTGCATTAGAAAAGTAACGGTTAAATTAAATATTTCTCAAGACTGAAGTTTTTATCGAAAATCCTCGGACACGTTGATTTTTATTTTTAATTTCGCTTATTTTGATGTAATATACAATAAGATGACGCTCTAGGTGTTCCGGATGTGACGTTATGGATAATTTTTTTAAATGGCAACAATATATTTTCCGGCAGATTTTTGTAGATGAACCCTTTATGAGTTCGGAAATATAGCACATTTTATATTTATTTTGAGAAACACAGGTCTAAACGAATTCATAAAAATATAATGTTGCCAACTCTACTCTACTCTGACAACTCTACACAAAAATACCATACTGCTGCATTGAAAATAGCAATTGGAGGAAGTGTGCTATGGCTCGCTTGAAACAAAAAACTAAGGTGACAATAAATAATGTTGTCACTGTCAAAAGTGTTGTCATTAGAAACAAAGATGTTATCCGAAAAAGAAAGAATAGAAATATTAATTATGATAGGTTACGGTGATTTAACCCGAACATATAAAAAGTTTGTGATATGTTCCATTCCAAATATGAAGGTTAAACGTCGGTCAGTCAACAGTAAGCAGGATTGAAGAGAAGTATAGAGAGCATGGCACTGTCAGATCTTCCGAGAAGTGAACGTACCAGAGTTGTTAATGATAAAAATAGTTTCAATGCTTTTTGTCCGTCCATGAAAATCGGTATTCGACGATGCGAGGATATGCAGGTGAATATGGAATTTCAAATTTTTCGGTTCACAAAATTCCAAAGATCAACAAGTATCATCCGTATAAAGTTAAATTAATACATGAGTTAAACAAGGATGATCCAGATCGACGTGTTCAATTCTGCCAGGAAATGTTGGAGATAATACGCATAGATCCCACTTTTTTAACAAATTCGATTTTATTTTCTGACGAGGAGACGTTTTCCTTACATGGCGTTGTAAACAGGCAAAACTGCAGATACTGTGATAGTGACAGGCCAAATTGGGCAATTGAGGCTCACACTCAATACTCACAAAAATAAATGTATGGGCGGGTATTACAGGAAGCAGGATTTTCGAAATTTAACCGGAGACACTTGTTTAAATTTTCTCCGCAACGACTTACCCCCGCACTTGCCGTATTGTTGCTTAACCCCCGCACTTGCCCAAATATTGACGAACCAACGTTCCAGCTGATGAAATCTGGTATCAGCAAGATGGAGCACCCTCATTATGTAGTAAATGTCGCGTCAATATTTACACGAGGTGTTCAAGGGTGGTGGATTGGGCGAAGAAGGCCTATGGAAAAGCCTGCTCTATCGCCTGATTTAACCCCATTGGATTTCTTCCTTTGGAGTAACTTGAAAAGCAAAGTTCATTCCTCAAAACCGAGGAATCTGGAAGAACTGAAGAAGAGAATACGGTACCACATAAGAGCAGTGTCTGCGATTGTTTTAAATAATGTGTGGGCGGAAACAATCATCGTTTAGAGTTGTGCTTAAGAGAGAACGGTCGCAAAAACATTTAATTTAGATTAATATTTATTTATACCTACGTTCCTATTCTTTTTCATCTATTCTTTGTTTTGTTCTTATTTTTTGTCGTCATGACAATATTCCACCTACACCCTAATATTTTAACTGCCACACGGGCCCTGAGTCCATTGTACTTGTACGTTAACCTCCGCCCTAAAAAAGCACCAAGTATACGAGATATAATAGTTAGCATATAATAGTTAAAGCAGTTATATGATTTTTCGCCGCTTTCCAAACCAGGGATCGCTGGTTCAATACTCACATCAGGACTTTTTTAATAAGGCAGGCAACAGAACACACATATCATGGAGGTTGGCCCTGTAAACGCCATCTATCAGGTAGTAGCTGAATTAATTTAGTAGGTAGGTACTGTTCATGACAATTGATGGGTTATGATCACATACGTCACATCCGCTTTCAGATTTCCGTCCCATTTTCAGAAATTTACCCTCATATCGCGGTAATAGATGTTTACACATCAAAAATTATTTATGACGTTACATCCGGAACACCTAGGGCGTCATTTTATTGTATATTACATCAAAATAAGCGGAATTAAAAATAAAAGTCGACGTGTCCGAGGGTTTTAGATAGAAACGTAAATCTTAAGAAATATTTAATTTATTGGTTACTTTTCTAACGCACTGTATATTTGGATACACAGAAATGCAGCATTGAGAAGTTGCATAAGTTCTGTCGCTTTTATTCAAGCTCATCGGAATAACGTACTATTTATTTAGTTGAAGCCATGTACACTTTAATTTCTTATTAACACGAATTGGTTTCACAGCTACAATCATTAAAAAATGTGACATAATTTTGGACAATCTTTCATAGAGTAATTATTTTTAATTAATTAAATAATTATTTTTTTATAAAGTATATTATAAAGCCTAAAGTATTCAAAGCCAAGAGTTACCAATCACAAATATACGAGGCATGCACGTGCACAGCAATATTGCCAGAACTACACTAATGAATCTAAACTATAAATAATAAAAATAGCTTTGATTTATTGGTAATATAATTAACATTGACATGGACAAACTGGTGACTCTTGGTTGTGAAAACAATATAGTTTACTATTTATAATCATTCTATTTATAATAATTAATATAAAAAATATCAGGTATATATTTACCTATATCGAATTATTAACCTATTAACGAATAAATGAATAACGTAATGAATTTCGTTAAATAAGTAATTTAAAATAACACAAAACACGTAATAAAGAACAAATATAAAACGGAGCTAACTTAACATGTAACCCAAACAATGTGTAATTTAAAGTGTCACTTTACATTTTTACATCAGAAAAGTGCCACTTTACATGTCAAAATTAGAAAACAAAGTGTTTTTCATCAAGTAAATACCAGCTCTAACAATTAATATTTTATTAATATAATAAAATGATTTAAAAAAAAACATTAATCTTGATATTGTTTGTAGAGCTAATCTATTTTGGTACGCACCTAAAAATATTTCCTCAATTTCACATCAAAATTACCTGAGCGATTTCAAGTAATGACAGGGGAGAGTGTACATTTTAATGCACACATTTTTTTGTACATACATATTTGGTGGGTGTATTATGTTAGGGAGGTAATGTAGGAATTTTGATATACTTTCTAGTGAATAGTGCCGTACAATATTTACGAAAGGAAGTAATTTAGAAACAATTTGCTAATATCATCTAGCGTCATAAAATTATGTATACTTAACCCAGTTCCTACTTCCATAATAAACCTGCTAAATATCACAACTTCTACAGTTACAGCAAGTATACTCAACAATGTGCTGTAGGTACACCTGCGTAGGTAGAAAACTTACACAAATAAATACAAAACACCATTATTTGCGTCCGCTATTGTTATAATGATATGAAGCTGATATGATTAGGTATCTAATTTTGAAGTTCCTTTGTACCTGTAGATACTACACGAATCAATGGCAACTTTGGTTTTATGACCGTCCCCTAGAATTTTTTTAATTAATTGCACAATTTTTTTCGCAAATGCACTTTTTAGTTTAAAAATAAGAACTGTTTTGTTGTGAAATTAGTGACTAAACTAATTTACTCACTGGACACATTTTATTTCATGTATAAAAAATTCACCGACCTTGTCTACTACGCAAGTGTCTTAGGCGTATTGAAAATACCAGACACAACTATTTGTTTACTGTAGTATAGAACTTGAATAGTTACACAGGTCTTATGTGTCAAAATAACAATTTTTATCGGTTTGTGGTGACAGCTGGTAGAGGCTTAGGATGATCACATGCTGAAAATGAAGCATTTATTATGCCCAATTGAAATAGTCGATAGGAGAAAGCTTCAGGCAAAACTTGCGGAACTTATTTTCAAAAGGAGGTGTCGAAAATGGTTCTCGCGCAATAACAAAGACGTGTTTTATTGTTGCACGTGTGCTCGCCCTCAAAATCGAGTAGCTCTGATATTGATGATGATACATGATTCGGTTTTGTAAATTTTAAAACATTGTATATTCAAATAATAGTTGTGGTAAAATTACTTTACTATATGCTGGATAAGTAATATTGGTTGTGGTTGGCGCCGATTGTGATACATACATTATGAAAACAGATAAGAGTCATTGCGTCATTGACATTGTAGGATATGTATTGTAAAAATCAAGATATAAGATTTGTTTCACTTAAAATAAAACCAACAAAAAGAAATTATTTAATTTGGAAATAATAAAAATAACACACATAATAATAACACACACATATATATATATATATATATATATATATATATATATATATATATATATATATATATATATATATATATATATATATATATATATATATATATATATATATATATATATATATATATATATATATATATATATATATATATATATATATATATATATATATATATATATATATATATATATATATATATATATATATATATATATATATATATATATATATATATATATATATATATATATATATATATATATATATATATATATATATATATATATATATATATATATATATAAGGACGCTCGATCTTTGACAGCTCATGGCGGCCATGTTGTTTGTGGTAGAGTTGGCAAACGTAGTTGTTATTATTCAGTGTATCTTCACAAATCACCATGAACCAATTCAGCCGCGAGCAACATGTGCAAATCGTTAAAACTTATTACGAAAATCATTCATCGGTTCGAGCAACGTTCCGCGCGCTCCGCCAATTTTACGGTGCAATTGATCGTCCTGCTGAGTCGACTATCCGTCGTTTGATTAACAAATTCGAGGCAACCGGTTCGGTGAACAATCAGCCAACACCGACGCGTCGTCGAAACGTCCGATCTGCCCAGAATGTCGCCGCTGTGCGCGATAGTGTGCGTGAAAATCCGCGACAGTCAATTTCACGTCGCGCACAGGAACTCCGCCTTTCATCACTTCGCCGAATCTTGCATCTGGATTTGGGCATGCATCCGTACAAGATCCAGCTGACACAAGAGCTCAAAATAAACGACCATAGACAGCGCCGTATCTTCGCTGATTGGGCTTTAGAGCAGTTGGAAGTCGACCCCGATTTTGGTCGCAAAATCATCTTCAGCGATGAGGCACATTTTTGGTTAAATGGGAATGTCAACAAGCAGAATTGCCGTTATTGGGCCGAGAACAATCCACAGGAGGTCCACCAGGTCGCAATGCACCCAGCAAAGGTAACTGTTTGGTGTGGATTTTGGGCCGGAGGCATCATCGGGCCGTATTTCTTCGAGAACGACGATGGTGTGTCCATCACGGTAAACGGCGAACGATACAGATCCATGATAACGAACTTTTTCTGGCATGAAATCGACAATATGGATGTCGAGGATATGTGGTTTCAGCAGGACGGCGCTACGAGCCACACAGCGCGCGCCACAATGGATCTTCTGCACGAGCGCTTCGGAGGAATGGTTATCTCGCGCGGAGGCGACATCAACTGGCCACCGAGATCGTGCGATTTAACCCCACTAGACTATTTCTTGTGGGGTTTTCTTAAATCACAGGTCTACGCAAACCAACCACAAAACACTGATGCCCTCAAAGTCAACATACGCCACGCCATCGATGAAATACAGCCCGATTTGTGCGCCAGAGTCATTGAAAATTGGACTTCTCGTATGCGCGCCACCCAGCGAAGCCGAGGTGGACATTTGACCGATATTATTTTCCATACATAATGCCTTCGAATACTCTTTCAAACAAAAAATAAATTTCATTTATACCTCTCACACAACTTGCTTTATTTCATTTTAAAGATCGAGCGCGCTTATTGGCGGACCCTTTATATATATTAGCTTTGAAATTCTTTGCTATTCATATTTATTTTGTGAAAAGTAATCTTGGGTTTGTAGCATTTCATTACATAGAAATAAGCAAATAGACGAATAAGAAAGAAAACACACTTACCAGTGTTATATCTGGACACACATACGGAAATGAACCACTATACACATGAAAATGAACCACTTAGAAGTTGTACAAGTTCTTTCACCTTTCTTGAGGATCTTCAGAGCATTATACGATTTATTTCATTGATCATTCATACTTGAATTTAAATTACCAATACACCAACACTTGCAGTGACGTTTTATGACATTAGTTTTTGATCCATCAGGCATAGAGTTATTCCCGCATATAGTTGGAAAAAGTAGTTGTTTTTCAATAGGTTCAACAAGATTTTATGCATTTTAAAGTTTAACATTTTCTGGATAACTGTATGCCTAATGCTTTTATATATAATATGTTCAAATAGAACAAATATAAATAGTAGACTAGGTTTGTGTATTCTAAGAATGAGTTCCGTCAAAAACTAATGTCATAAAACGCCACTGCAAGTGTTGGTGTATTGGTAATTTAAATTCAAGTATGAATCGATATCAAAAATGCGTTTTATTTAAAAACATATATTATTTCAATTATTACTATGAAGTACAATAGGTATGTTCAGTTATTTATGTTAAAATTCATAATCGGCGTATTGTGGAAAACGTGAAAATAATATCAGTTTTCTTACATATCGAAAATTTAACGGTTTCAGAAATACAACGCGTAATCGAAATTTTATTATTTTTCATCTCCTAAGTGAAATAGTTTAATGAAATTTGACGGTAAATTTTTCTTAATAAGTATCATGTTTAATATTAATTTCAGCATCCTGTTTAAAGCAGTGACATAACCATAGGTGTTGTTAAAGGGGAATGCCAATGATGTAATATTTTTGTATTTTTTGTTTGCATTTCTGACATCATTATTCAAGTTGAGAAAAGAAAGTCCTGTACTGTTTCGAGTGTATTTTTATAGGCGATTTTTAAGACCAATATGAAAAGCATTAAATTAAAAATTAATTAAAAATAGCAAGGTTTTGTCTATCAGAACTTCATATTGTAGTTTTTACATGTTATTTTTCGCAATATTAGTTTTAGAATTATACCAAGAAATGAAATTTAACTATAATAAGATACGTTTTACAAAAAAAAATCAAAAAGGAGTTTGGAACAAGAGGATTTTTGTTAGCAATAATATTGGTTTCACCTTCTACGATGGATGACAAGTTAGGCCGCTGCGAACGAGCTGTTTAAAAGCCATAACAATAACATCAATAGTATGTCTATAATATACTATCGAATATCGGGATCCACGACGGTCCTATTGACATGTATTTATATTAAAATTTCATTCATATTCGTACTGTACTTGCTTACGCTTTAGGCCTGATTAATAAGTCACGCATCATAAAATATATCGTATTTATACTACTCAAGACAAATTAGTAGCATATACATATGCTACAAAGTGTGTGCCTTGGTGGACTCTACCTATCATTAGACGTTTCTGATGTCTGATGGGTAGTAGCAAATGTCGCTATAGCAATCTAGTTCTCTCTGGCCTACTTTGGTCATAGAGTTATCTTAAATTTCATTCACACTCATCTAATAGTTTTAAAAGATCATAAATTTGATCGCGACAGTGTAGAATGTATAATTGAGTGCAATTTTCTTATATTCTTAATAAAAAAAATCTCAAGGCTTTAGTCTCATTGGAAATTAATATCTATCTGAAAATTCGATATTTCAATAAGTATGCATCCCATGCTAGAAATTATAGTCATTTTGTGATATGCTCAGCAGTATCAGAATATAGATTCTTATACTGGGGATACTCATATCATCCAATATGGCCCATAAAATATAAAGGGCTTCCTTTATGGTCTGACCTGCAATATTAAGGTTTTTAATAACAATTATTTATCCTCTTTACATGCTGTTCCAAGTCCTCCAGCACGAGATCGAACTGGATAGATATTGCTACTATGTCCTGTACGTATATTAGAAAATCGAAGTGCGTAGATATAAACGTCCCTATGCATACTCAAGTGATTTATGAAGGGATTCCGATTTAGAGCAAATTCACACCCCAACGGCCTAATATAGAATATGGTATAATTTACACTTTGTCGTGATACAGGAATATGGAAAACCTCGGTATAAATCTGATACTGATAATAGCTGAAATATGATATCATCAGGTTACACTTAATAGATGTGAGCAACATTTTACTGCCGAATGCACAAGCCCACATAAACTCAGTTACAAAAAAAATCACAGACCTGCGCAAGTGTCTTAGGCACATTGAAAATACCAAACGCAACTTTTTATTTATAGTAGACTGTGGTACAGTACTTGATTAGTTACTATGTGATTATTTATTATGTGTCAAAATATCAATTTTTATCGATTTGAGGTGACGGCTGGTAGAAGTAGGTTGATCAATGCTAAAAATTAAGCATTTATTATGCCTAATTCAAATAGTCGCTAGGAAAAAACTTAATTAATTACTAAATTAATTTTCAAAAGGGGATGTCGAGAATGTTTATCGCGTCTCGCTCTGTGCTCGATCTCAAAATCGACTAGCAAAATTTTAATATTCAAGTAATGGTTGTGTTAAAATAACTTACACTTACCGTAGGTAAGTATTTAATTGTCAAAATAGACATTTTTAACTTCGTATTGATTCTGAATGGGTTTTCTAGAATTCGGTTTAAAATTTAATTGAATTGTGTTAATTCATTGGGCTCTTAGAAGGTGGATTTTTATACATTAACGGCTTGAATAACCCAATTCCCTCCAATTTTAATACTTCGTTATCGACAGCTTAAATACAACCTACTTCACATACATCAAGAATAGAAAGCCTGGTTTACACAATCGCGCAGAGATCGCTGAGAATCATGGACATTAAGTCCGGTTTACACACACAAAAGATTCAAATATTATATACGTTATAAGTGGAACAAAGCATATCTTCAGTTTCGTTTTCAGTTATACTATTCTATTTAACGTCATTTTTGACATTACATAAAAAATTAAAATTAGTATTACGTATAACTTCGATTTTATTTATTTTATTAAAAAATAGTATAAGCATCACGAACGTTAAGGGTTATACCGTTCCCAGACCAAAATTATCTTCGACGGTAAATTAGCTTTACCGATCTTAAAACTTAATTTACTATAGTATGTGATGACTATAAATATTGATTGTGGTTGGCGCCGACTACGAAACTTACATTAGGAAACAGAATGACAGAATATCATCAATCATTCCGTCATTCGTTATTAACATTGTACGATATGTATTGTAAAAATGGAGATAAAAGATTTGTTTCAATTAAACCACAACCAAGAAAAAGAAATTATTTAATTTGGATATAATTAAAATGGTTAGTATGGTTTCCCAAAGGCATTTACGAAGACTCAGGCCTTGCGCATAATTAGTGCTTCTCCCATTATGTCAATTTCATTCAATACTGCAAAGAACAAAAATTTATATTTATTGACATTATTTTTGTTAAGCATTTTATATATTATAATTAGTTGTATGTCGTAAAATCTGTTGAAATTATTTACTGTTGCGTGTAGTTTTCTTTTTCAATTATTCACAAGTAAATCTAACATATACTTACCTACTTTATAATAATTATATTGAATCCATTTAGCAATTGTGCTGATTAGCGTCCACTAACTACTTAACTTTCGACTGTTGAATAAATTCTAGGCCTATGGTAGCTGCAGGTGCCTGGCGGTGGATCGAATCAGATTAATATTGGAGTATGTTGACTTATAGTTATTTGAAACATAAACATTCTAATTAATAAGCTATTGATATATTATTAAACCGAATGTTTTTTCGGAATAAACATATGACCTTGCAGCCATTCATAAAGAGTAATATTTACTAGTCAGCCTATAAATAAAACGAAGCAGTAATTCGTTTATTTCCGAACACAGCAAATTGTGACACAGCTCTCCGTATTCGGGGGATCTTGCTGACTGGACAGATAAATAACTAAAATTATATTTCACCAATTTTTAAGATAAAACAATGTTAAAAAAACAAAATCTTCGCTAAGAATAGTAATGTCAACAGGACTGCGTACATTTTTATTCAAGTACTGATGTAATGCACATTTAAAAAAAATGACAGAAAGCATATGGCTGAATTTCACGATTATTTTCCATGCTGCATCGAATTAGGTTTGTAAATTCTAACCACCCTTCAGTGCAGGAATGAGAGAAGCCTGGAAAATCTCTTTAGTTAGATCTTGGGGATAAATTATTAAAGATTTTGCATCAGTGGGGAATTGAACCAACACTGCTGCTAGGTGGTCGAGTTGCAGAGCTAGCACAGTAAACCGCTTGACCAGTGTCCTCGTTAAATCTGATTTAAATCAAATTATTCTGGAATATCACAAATCACTCATATAGTATCCCCAATTGTAATTACGTATTTCAGAGTTGGTTCCCTGATTCTTTAGAATTGATTTTAATAATAAATGGCTGCTAAATTCAATATGTGCCTATTGAAAATAACCAATGACCACAAGAATAAGGTTAATTATATGAAATATTTCGAAAAACGGTTCATAATAGTGGGTGACCCTATGAACCATTTTGCTGTTATGTGCTGTTTTAAGGTTAAACCACTGCTTTTAGCTCTTCCTGAGCACACTTCCATAAATCGACGTGTACTCCGACACCTAACGCCTCTCTTTATGGTTTGCGTTATCATAAATTAAATGTCACATTGTATTAATATTAGCGTATACGCCGAAACATTAAACAAACGACATTTAACTGTATGTCGCTCGTTATTGAACGCGGTTGTGCACAGCAGGAATATCGGCTTGATCTGCGAAAATGTAAAATTTTCAATTTTAGAGATCATAGGACGTCACTCTCAATAACTAGCAAACTTATCATCGGTGAACAAGAGAAGCGTTTAATATCACCACGGTGCTTTTCATGGATGTATGAAATAAGGGCATTATATTTACGAGGTATCTCGTTCATCTTATTATGCTACACATTACGTTATATTTAATGACCGGTTATTAACAATTTTTTTAATATTAGCGTTTGAAAATTTTTTGGTGGCAATCACTTCTGCTTCCAAAATAACTTAAAATGCACCAATAGAGTTGACAGCTAACAACTGCAAACTGTCAATTCTAATTCTCAGCTGTTTCAAGTCTTTCTCAACCTTCGCTTTCCATTTTGGATGTTCAAAATTGTTCTCATTAGTAGATAGTATGTGAAGTGCTCTACATCTTCAATCTTGTATGTTTTCTCCATATCAGTGTCGACCTTTAAAAAGTTTCTATCCACTCCATGTACTATCCTCTTTTTCCTATTTATATATGTACAATCCCATTTTCTCTGAATGTTCGTCTCATCCCTTTATTAAATAATATTTTCGTTGTATTTTATTTTATGCTATTACTACTAGGTCGTCGGCCAATACCAAGCACTGATGTTTCTTGTTGTATATAAGTTCTGGTGTTCTACTTTTCTAGTACTAAACTGGACAGCATTGATGATAAGGGGTGACAAGGCTTGTCCTACAATGTTTTTACCATGAAATTCTTCTGCAATTCTATTATTTACTTTCATTTTATTCGTCATATCATATTTCTTATCTTTTACTCACTACCAATTCTCCTAATGTCTTGTATTATTTTCTAACTATTTCCTTTTTATTTTCTCGTAGGCTTGTTGATAGTCCTCAAATAAAACTGTTGTTGATTATCCATAATCACAGCTTACAGAGTGTATTTCTCGTGAAGCCACATTGATATTCACCAATATTATCTTCTACTTCTTTAACCAATGTATTTTTATATAGATAGCCAATATTTAATAACACTATACCCCTATAATTTTTATATTCCCTCCTTTTTTATGTATAGGGCATATTATTGCCTCCGTCCGTTCCGTTGTCAGTTCTTCGTTTTCCTATATATTCTCTTACAGTTTCTGTATTTGGTAGGTTAGCTCATTTCCTTATATTTATTTAGTCCCGCCCTCAGATTATCTTTTCCTGGGCTTTTATATTTTTTCAGTTTTTATTTCCTTAATATTATCATTACTCGGTGCTGGTACCGCATTTTTTTTTCATCTATATGGGTTATGCGTGTTCCTCCGTTTCTCGTTCATTATATAATTATAGGTCTACCTATTAAAATATATTTCTTTAAAATATTTTAAATATTCCTTTTGACAAACAATACAAATGATTTATATGTAGTAGGGTTTCATCGAAACGAGATATCTTGTCTCGAAGGCAATTTCTCGTCTCGTTTCGATCATCGAAACGAGAAATTAAAAAACTCTCGTCTCTATGTATTTCTTGAAGACAATTTCTCGATCCCGATTCGAGATTCTCGAAATTTCGAAAGTCTCAAAAACAAAAACTGAATGTTACTAAAAATATTATGTATATTGTATATAACATTGCATCAAAATATATGGTACAATTTTTTCTATTAAAAAAGTTACGTTAAAATACGAACCTATATGCTATGAACTAAAGGCCACGTGTAAGAACCGTTATTACGGGTGGTATAAAAGAAACTTTAAATGCAAAAGTTTTAAGATTTTTTTCGTAGTTACAAAAAAAAAGAGTGCCGCATATGAGTGTAATATGTGGTATATGTTCATTATGATCAAGTTATATTTTTGGCGAAGTCTATTAAATATTTTCATTAGTTGCTGTGTATTTATTATGGTCTCCTATTGTAAGTTTATAGTTATCTCTTAGCTATTTCTGCATTTGGATCTCCTACCAAAACTTTCATGTCATATTTTGCTATATCCTCGTATATTCTTTCTAATTCTTTATACAATTCTTCTTTAATTGCTAAAGTTTCCTCGTATGAATATGAATATTTAACAGGGTGAATTTTTGGTTTTTCCCACCAAGTCTTAAGAAGCATATTCTATTTGAAACTAGTTTCCGTATTTTTCATATTGAAACTATTTTTTATACTAAAAATTTTGTTTTGATTATATACACTGCTGGCCAATAGGTTGGAATAATTCAAATTTTTAGGGTAAGTTTCGATACATATATCTTCTGAACGATATGGAATATCAAAATACGGATTTCAGGACGTTTTTGGAAATTTCATCGACAAAAACTGGTCTGAATATCAATTTTCTATTATGCTCAAAAAAGGAATATACGGGGGTGTAAACTAAACCCCTAAAAAAATCAAAATTTCATTCTTACCGAGAATTTAGGAAAACCAAAATCGAGTTAAATTTTTTATACCGGGGTAATCTATGGATCAATTCGAAAAAACAAATTTGGCCGATTTTTGATATCTCGCTTATTTTTGAATATACGGCGTTTTTATTGAAATTAGGACAATTTTTTGGAAATGTATCTCTTACTTTTTAAAAACAAAGTAAGTAATGGATTTTTTTCTTATTTTCAAGTAAGCTTACATGCCTCTAGCTGCCTCAGTAGCTAGAATTGACATTTCTTATACAGGGTGCCTGCGAAAACATTTAATAAGCATGTGTCACGAAAAATCTGTATATTTAAATAAACTGTGTGCAGAACCCTGTATGATTAAAATGAACGATAATTTTCAAATTTTAAAACTGTGAAGGGAAACCTTAGAAAAATATCTCGAAACGGTTTTTTATTTTTCTTGATCGGATGAGTATTATCATAATCACCAGCTAATCGTTGCTACCGCAAGTTTTTTAAATGTTTTATATAGGGATTTACCGTGTAATTACAACGAAACTGTAAATTATGATAATACTCATCCGATCAAGAAAAATAAAAAACCGTTTCGAGATATTTTTCTAAGGTTTCCCTTCACAGTTTTAAAATTTTAAAATTATCGTTCATTTTAATCATACAGGGTTCTGCACACAGTTTATTTAAATATACAGATTTTTCGTGACACATGCTTATTAAATGTTTTCGCGGGCACCCTGTATAAGAAATGTCAATTCTAGCTACTGAGGCAGCTAGAGGCATGTAAGCTTACTTGAAAATAAGAAAAAAAATCCATTACTTACTTTGTTTTTAAAAAGTAAGAGATACATTTCCAAAAAATTGTCCTAATTTCAATAAAAACGCCGTATATTCAAAAATAAGCGAGATATCAAAAATCGGCCAAATTTGTTTTTTCGAATTGGTCCATAGATTACCCCGGTATAAAAAATTTAACTCGATTTTGGTTTTCCTAAATTCTCGGTAAGAATGAAATTTTGATTTTTTTAGGGGTTTAGTTTACACCCCCGTATATTCCTTTTTTGAGCATAATGGAAAATTGATATTCAGACCAGTTTTTGTCGATGAAATTTCCAAAAACGTCCTGAAATCCGTATTTTGATATTCCATATCGTTCAGAAGATATATGTATCGAAACTTACCTTAAAAATTTGAATTATTCCAACCTATTGGCCAGCAGTGTAGTTGAATAATTATTTGGGACTCCTCAAGTAATATTTTCACAAAGTTGATGTCAGTCATCAGTCATCACTATAAATTTTCTCTAAATAAAAATAAAGTCATTTTTATTTTAGAGGGTAAAAGGCTTTCAAATCATGTGTAACACGTGGGGTAGTTCCATTTAATATTTTTTAAATAGGGTTTCTAGGGGGATGAACATACTAAGACCTGACATATTAAGATCAAGATTGTCAAAAATGTTTCCACCTACTTACTGTCCCGGCGAATTCTCAAATATTATGCGCATTTTCGATTACAGGGGGTGGTAAGTTTTATTGTGCAATTTGAATAATTTTGTGAAATCTCAACCGATTTTCAAAAATAATGCTCTGCTGTACTCGCCATTAAAAGGGCTTTCAAAGCATGTATAACACGTGGGGTAGTTCCATTTAAGATTTTAATGAACATATCAAGACCCCTTGCTTATCAAAAATGTTTCCCCTTAAAATAAAAATCGACGTCCCGGCGAATCCTCAAATATTTTGCGGTTTTTTTCAATCACAGGGGGTGATAAATTTTAATATGACCCCAGTGTATACAAATAAATAAATATATGTGTAGAAGTATCAGAATTGGTACTTCTAGAGGGGTGATTTTTCACATAAACAGGTTTTTTACCTCGTCCGCAACTGCATTTTGGCACGTTTTAGGTTGTTCTGTTAGCCGGCATCCCCAAACTCCGGGATCTTATCTGATGCTGCGGCCAGGTGATAATGACTTTAATGACTACCAAGAGACTTTTATGGCTTATTATGAGCTTGCTGTTATTTTAGATGCGGTTTGTTAGCAAACTTGACATTAAAAACATCGGCCTTAATGAAATATTAAACTAGTTGAATTTAAATATAATAAGTGTTAAGCTTCGAAATTATAATTGGTAAGTCAATCATTTTGATTTACTTGCAATATTAAAACATTTAATTTAAGAACTGTTCATAGATTACCTAAATGTTTTAATATTGCAAAGAAGTCTAAATCTTTTTTTGTTTAAGATGTGTATATATAATAATATCAAATTAATAAATTTACATAATATGGTGAACTGCCATTGGTTAAAAATTGTCAATATCGACAAACAAAACATAATAGAAAATAATGTATTTACCTAGTCTCCTAGATACAGCAAACAAATACAGAGTTAGTTGTTGATAAGCCATCAAGGGGAAGCATGCAAATTTCACAACTCAAGTGTAAACAATACACAAAACCCCTTTTAGTTTAATTATATAGTTTTTATTTAAATGGTGAAAATCCGGCCAAGGAGGCAATTTAAGTAACTATTTCTTCGATGTTCAGTATTTTAGAAATACAAATTCACTGCACTTTAATAAATATTGTGATTCAGGCGTATTATCCAGTCAGATGGAAGGGTACAAGTTAATAAGGAAAACGTAAAGCAGTT
>CAXKVY010011348.1:0-10583 GCA_964058915.1 Tetropium fuscum | reverse complement strand
CATATACCAACCGTTAAAAATAATAAAATTAAAAATAATAAAATTAATAATAAAAATGATATTATCGTCTTATAGGTAGGTCTTTTTCAAATGCCCATTCTTGTTTACATATATACTAATTCAGGTGTTAGACGTCCTACTAATATTATAAATGTGAAACTTTGTATGTTTAGATGGATCGCCAATATTCTTGGCTATAGATGTGATCTAGATAAGAGTGTACCATCACTAATATAATCCCTAATATCTATGTAAGCCGAGACCTACCCGAGTGTACCTCGCGCGTTTCACGTGTCCCTCCCCACAAATGTGGCAAAGTCTCTTACAAATTTTATGTGTGATAGCATGGTCTGGGTTACTGAGATTTATTGCTCTGTTCTCATTTTACCATTTATTAGGGATTGCGCGCCCGTTGCCGATGTGTTGAGTGATCCCAGGTCTCAGGTAGACTGCCACAGTCCGTCCATGTACATGTACAGGGTGAATTGTCTAACCTCCATCTTCGCAAATAATGAGTTATTTTAAGAATTTAAAATGCTATTCTACTCAAATTTTTCTGAATATTTCAGATCTATCAATTTTACTAGTTCTTTTACTAAACGAGGGCCGTCGTAATTGTTTTTAAATAAATGGAATACATAGGTATGTAGGTAGGTAGGTATGTAGGTTTCAAACACTGGTCAAGTTTCTATTAATTTTTTTATACTCAGTGTTAAAATATAGTGAAGCAAACTGGAAATTCCAAATACAAAAAATATTTTGTTCTGGGAAAAGAATTTATTGAAGCTATTTCTAAAGGAAGTTAAATTTTAATTATTAATTTAGTTTAGTCCTGCGTATTTGGTCTTGGTATTGCATAGTTGGTCTTGTTCATTCGGTATTGGTCTTGTCTTGCTAGTGTGACGATAGTCTTGGTCTTGGTCTTGCTTTTTTGCCAGACCAAGACCAAGACCGCAAGACCGAGACCAGCTCATCGCTAGTCGGCGCCCGCCTTGCTAAACTCGGAAGATCGAAATCTAACCGGCCAAGCTTGCGGCTAGGTGGTCCCTCTGTCTGAGTACCGAAGTCCGTATTAACAAATACGAACTGAGAGAAGGCATTTTCCTTAACTTGAGTTGGTGATGGTGGTGGTTTCACAACTACTGACACCCCAAAACGCAGAGCTTATGCGCTTATGCTAGGCCCATCCCATATAATGCAACACATCTATCAATTTCCAGAAGCCAAATTTTTTGTAGAGGGAAGCAGTGCATATCTGTTCCGTTTTTCCAGATTTCATGTTTCTTCTTGATAACAACTATTACAAAACCGGTTCAGTGTTTCCGGGATGTGGTCTTCATCTCCTTTTAGTAAACTATCTGGAGATGGGTATTTTGTTGGGTATAGACTCAAATTATCAACGATCCTCGTTGATCATTTTACGCACCAGCTCTGAGGCTTCTCTGCACATATAGACTTTGATATCATAACATCATAAACCCTCATACACGTCATCCCCTTCAAAACAACTCCTTTTCCATATTCTCTTTTCAAACTGACCTCCCAAAATGATTCTATACCTTCATTACGGTTGGGCGCGTAATAATTCGAATTCACCTGTCAAGGCTGGATAATTCGGTTACTTTCGACACTATGTAGTGCATAAACCGTTCATTGCATAACAATTCAGAAAAAATATTGTTAAAGCATAAAATGTTGGAAATTTCATGTATTATATATTTGTACATCTACGTTCTTACCGGAAAACGAATAGCTTAGGTGGTATTATGAAAAGACCAACAAAAAAAATTTGGTAACTGTTTTTAGCTTTATCACTTTTTTTCCGAAAACATTAAAGTTTGCAAAGTTCAGATTCAGGTTCAACAACCTTGGAAACAGTATATAAGCTACTAAAAAAATCTTCCCCATTCTTGTAAGGTTGTTCGTACTATGTGTAGCCGTATGACTGAACTAATAGTAAATTTCAAATAAGATTTAACAAATGTTTTAAGAAATCAGTTTAAATATTATTTATTTTTTCATTAATAATATTTTTCGTCATGGTTCACGAATTATTCGTTGAAGAATTTATCAGAGTAAAAGAAGACCTCTAAAAATGACTATGAGTTTGTACAGGATAAACTAACTTGATTCTTAAATAGGGAGGTGTAAAAGTTGAGGTCCTGTAGTCCATAAAAATATACTAAAAAAAGAAACAAATATTTTCACACGGAGTAAAATTTAAGCCATTTTAGTACAAAATTGTGTGTTTTATCCCTTATCGTAATTATCGTAATTATGAATAATTGCATACTTTCTAGATTATTGCCGAGACCTCGGAAGCTAAACGAATTCTTGCAGATATAGAAGAACGGCATCAGCAACTGCTCAAAATTGAAAGAATGCTGGTGGAAGTTAGGGACTTATTCTTACAGATGGCAATTCTGGTGGATGCGCAGGTATTAATAAAAAAATTTACTGTCAATAGGTATACCACACGATATACACTTGTGAAGGGAAACATCACAATTTAAACTATTGTAAATATCTTATCAATAAAGGCCCATCCATCATCTGTCACAGTTCAAGTTCAATATCTTGTCAATAAACGCCGATCATCTGTCACAGTTCAAGTTTTGACGTACGCATTTATACATGGTGCTGTTTTCAGAATTATTGTTTTTGTTAAATTTAGCAATGGCTATTGTTAATTTTACCAGTCACCATGAATGGGATGAGTCACCATGAATGGGATGATCCTTGAATAGGACATGCTTAAAGAAAATAGTTTCCTCATCAGTAGATGGGGGTTAAAAGTAGGTGCAAGGTTTAGCAGTATGTTAACCGCGGGGTTCAATTTTAATGGCATTTAATACAGTGGCTACTCAATATTTCTGTTAAAACTATGATGGATGGGATAGTTTCCTGTTGTTGTCGTTGTTTGAAAGCACGCCCCATTCAGAGAATTTCGTTTCTTTGTGCGAGAAACCGCTGCACGTGAAGCTATTGTAAGATAAGTAGCACAATGTAAGTACTTGTATTCCCGGATTTTTGTTCAGAATAGGCTAGGAGAACTGCCTCAGTGATAACAGTTACTCGTTTTTGATTACTTCAATCTTCAAATAAGCGCCACACTTTTCTCAATATTTCGCTATTTTTGCTGATTCTTTTATACCATCATCGGTATGATCGTTGGAAGCAGAAGATGGCAGAAGATTCGGACATTTTTCATAAATCACTGTCATGATATTAACGACAACCTAATAAACAAACTCATTTCTATATCAACATTCCTTCAGGGATTCTTGATTGACATTTTCGAAATTCACAATTTTAAATAAAAAAATATGATAAATATAGTTATTTGAGCTATTGTCAAAACACTACTTAAAAAATCATGTATGTAACTCTGGAGAAGTGTTTTCCGTATATGGTGAATTTTTTTATCTCGGCTCGCGCCTCGTAAAAAAAACTACTCCTGATGCGGAAAACGATTACTTTTCCTAGCTTATTGCACAAATAGCTATTTCATTCTTTTATTTTGTAAAAAAGGCACGGAAACGGAATATGTAGTTCCCTAGAGTCCAGACGTTGCTAAATATTTTTCTGTGATTTTTGGTTCTATTGGAACGCCCAGCATACTAAATGTTTGTCAACAGTCTTATCGAGTCCCATAAAACGGAGTTTATGATACCATGTTTATTATGCAACTATCTTACTTTTCAGCAAGATTTGATAGATAGAGTGGAATATCAAGCACAGGCAGCACAGGACTACGTGGCAAGGGTGCCTGGAGTATTAAGTAGCGCAGGAAAGAAAAAAACGAAGGCTTTAAAGGTACAATATTTCTAAGTACTATGTTTTACATTATCTACTTATTGTTTTTTTGTTTCAGTGTAAGATTTATATAACCATTGCAATAGCTGTCCTCGTGGCCATTGTATTAATTATGCTATTTACGTAATTTTTATTGTCTTTTTGTAATTTTTTTAATAAATGTTAAAAACTGATTCTTGTTTGGTTGATCTAAATGGTGAATATATATGGCAGAACTTAGTTATGACTTTTGTTAGAAGTATGGTTAGAACTTTTACCAGTACAAATACTGGTAAAAGTTCTAACACAATAACCATAGGTCTATATTTTTGTTAAAGAATAATTTTCTCGTATGTAAGTAACTCCGCACTTTTCTTATTTTTATGGAATCTGGTTCTCAGTTAAATTTTCTGGTACGTTATAATTTTAAGGCACAACCGTATCATACGATGTTTAGAGATATGAGATTAAAATTCAAAAGAGTAGGTTTCGAAATATTAAGATTTAGACTTTTAATCAGGATACCTATTAGTCTAGGCAATGAATGATCCAAAATGGGTTGTAGAGTGTATGAATGGAGGGATAACTTTTTGCATAATGAATGTGTCTTGGGGGTAATTAGGACGTTATATTAGTATATTACCTTAAATAATATAATTAGTATATTATATTAAAAGTCCGTCCGCTTCAGGTGGAGAGAGGTAGAAAGGTCCCTTTTTCGTTGTTCCACTTATCATTTGAAAGCGGTGCGTCGTAGCGAAACGTCCCTTGCATAAAATTGAAACCATGTAATTTTTTTACAAAATTAGTTTTGGAGATATGTGCCCTTAAAAGTCGTCAATTTCTCGACTACACGCACACTCGGCCATTTTCGTTCTTCCAGTTGCAATTATCTACATAAACTAATATACTGTGGATGCACACATAAATAGTGTATACTACGCGTACATGAATTGCAGTATCAACCATCCATTTGAATACATAGGAATACATAGAATACTGGGACTCAAGGAAATTTTGTTCCTACACTCATTCACTGGCTGCGATTCTACTAGTGCGACATTACGTAAAAGTGTCCTTAGTTTTGTAAAAATTTACAAAAAATATCCTGACATAAAGAGCAGTCGAAGTATTTTAAAATCCCTCCTCCTCGCATGCTGATGTTGAGGAAGCTGGGCGATTATGCATGCTGTAATGGTACGGAGCTGTATTTCGCACATTCCACCAGCTCTGGCTGGCAAACCAACTACCACCAGACCTGTGGGGTTGCGAACGAAAAGGCAACCTTCTAGCTCCTAACTTGATGAAAAACCAAGCAGCACCCAAAAAAATTTTGGACCTCATATTTTCACTGCTCAATTGTACGAAAAATTGCAGCATTAGAAGGTGCAGCTGTAAAAACTCACCGATCAGTTTCTCTCGACCTGGTTTTCGAAAAACCAAGCGAAGCGAAAAACCAAAGAAAGGTACTTTTCTACCCTGCTCTTCCCTTGAAGCGAGCGGCATAGGGGCGGAGACTTTTAATATGATTACGTCCCTAACCACCCCCAACACATTCCTGAAGCTAAGTTTCCCCCATTCCATGCACTCTACAATTCCTTCGGTGTTTAGATAGATTATATGGAAAACTAAGACATATTACGATCCAAAAAATTTTACCCATAAACTGTTTGTTCATCATGCCAGAATCAATAATTAATCAATTGGACATCATGCCAGAAATTCAATAATTAATCAATGCCACAATCAATAAGAAACGATTAAGCTAACGCAGTGTACATGTACACACCTCGATGCAGCAAAGGCAAATAGCCATGTTGTAATCGTAATTCTAATTAAAAAACATATTCAAAAATAGTAGGTATATGTGTTCTTAGACGAATTCAATATAAATACTGACATTATGACAAAATACATCAAACAAGAACTTACCGATGAACACAAGATTCCTATTAAATCAGTCCTCCACAAGGTGAGAGGTACGACATACAATGTCTATCTGGTTATAACCGATAATACAGTCACCATTGAAAATATTGAAAAAATAGTCGATTATTAGTAGATAGAACGATAGTCGATTATTTCCGCATAAGATGGGAGAGGCATCACAACAACAAATACCTCATTCATGTCTTTGTTTAATCCCGAAGGTAAAGTTTATGATAATTTACCTGAGGGATTAAAAGTCGCAAGGTATGTACGATATTTTTCGTACTTGCGAGGCAAATAATGGTCACTGATTGACAATTTCGTGACCATATGTTGCGTTGTGACAAGATTAATTTGGGGATATTGTCATAGCTGGTGTCATGACCTCGATTATGAGTGAAGTAGGTGTATCTGATATTGATAAAAGGGCAGCTCAAGTAGATCAAGTATCTGCTTCAACCAGGAAAGACTGGTCAATATGACGAACTGTAACAACATTAATTTAGGTAAATATTAAATCAATAAAATACTTGTTGCATTATTTTGTTTATAATTAAATCCCTCCGGGATTTTAGTCAATATTAATTCCCGGAAGGACAGTCAGGCCCTGTCATAAGGGAGCGAAGTTATTACTTTTGTCCCGGAAGTACGAAAACACATTTAAGATTTTACATTTTTGCTTAAAAAGGAGAAAAAAATCGTAATAGGAATATAGAGCAGTCTACACAGCCCCAAAGCATAACGTCACATTGTCTTTCATTTCACAAGAAATTCATAATTTTAATCAGTATTACCAAGGATATTTATAAATGGCATTCTAGATCTAGATGGTCAACCCAAAATGGTAAAAATTGGGGTCATGAAATGTGAAACTGAGATTTTTCAACTGGGAGTTGACAGGAGAAGTATATCCGAAAGTGAAATAAAATGTATCACAGGAGAGGGTAAGTTTCTCAGGATCTCTCACACGTTTAATTTGGTTAAATGTACTAAATATAAGTCCCATAATTGTTGTTTTTAAAATGAGCTCTTTAAATAATGTGGTTAAAATTAGGTATTTTATAGAAAATATTAGCCTTATTTTCACTACTACTACTAGGCAACCATTAATACATAGTTCTAATACATAATGTATGCGTTTAAGTTGCAAACTATTTGTTGTTAATTTTAAAGTTAAGAGAAATTATATTTTTCGTACTTATTTTGTTTATAAAAATTTTTAAAAAATTGTTGAACTCTTATTATACTTAAATATTACCCTGGCTAAGCTCTTTACCTTAGTCGAAATGTAGCATTTTTAATTCATTTGGGAACGCTTTATGAGCGCTGGAACCTGAATAGACGCTACTGGATGAATACGGGAATTACAGGATCAATTCTGCAACGACTTGGACAATATTTGCTTCAAGGCTTTGTTTAACCTATAATTTCGCTAAATGTAAGTCTTTGAATTTAAATTGAACCGATTGTACTTATGATTTTTGATAAATTTGTTCGCAACAAATTCAATCATGCTCTCTTTCTTCTAATATGTTTTGGTTCCTAATCAATAAATGTTGTTTTTTAAAACTTCTTTGTTTGCTTACTTGAGCACTAGATATAATGTATAATTAGGTAGGTACCAGATAACTTATAGTTTACTATTTAATTTAGTCGCATATCTTCTTAGATTTTAAGATTTCTTACACAATAGGTACCTACTACTCTTTTTAAATCACTTCTTAATCTATAGTACATTTTCAAATTTTCTTTACATATTTATTTTACAAATTATGGTTTGTAATATCTTTCTGTATTCTTTAATTAGTAATTGACATCACTTGATTGATTTGCTGTCCTTATCCAGCATGCTTTTGACTTGACATTAGCTGTCAATGGATTATGTGAACTATTATTTATTTTGTTATATTTATCATTATTGATTTTAATATGTCTCTCGTTGGTTCTTTTGTGTATTATTAGACTTCAAATTTCTAAATTTTACTTTATTATTATATCACTTTTACAAGGTCTTGTTAGCTTTAATTATCATATTTTTTATTAATAGTGCAGATGTACTAGTATTGCTTGAAATAATGCCAACAAATCTACACAATTAACTCATATTTTATAACTTACTACATATATATATATATATATATATATATATATATATATATATATATATATATATATATACATATATATATATATATATATATATATATATATATATATATATATATATATATATATATATATATATATATATGTGTGTGTGTAATGAAATGCTACAAACCCAAGATTACTTTTCACAAAACAAATATTAATAGCAAAGAATTTCAAAGCTAATATATATATATATATATATATATATATATATATATATATATATATATATATATATATATATATTCAGTGGCGGTGGGGTGGGCACCTTAACCAAAATTATTGACAAAAAAACTGACACCACTTACCTAAAATGAATTTCGATATTTTTTTGGTATAAATTAACTAACAGTACAACTTTTCTGTCTCAAGAATTTTCGTCTTATCTTGCTTCGTTTACCAGATAAAAAATAAAAACCTCTATTTATTGCATGTCATTTAGTGCATATATATATATATATATATATATATATATATATATATATATATATATATATATATATATATATATATATAATATATATATATATATATATATATATATATATATATATATATATATATATATATATATATATATATATATATATATAAATATATATATATATATATATATATATATATATATATATATATATATATATATATATATATATATATATATATATATATATATATATAATATATATATATATATATATATATATATATATATATATATATATATATATATATATATATATATATATATATATATATATATATATATATATATATATATTTTTTTTTTTTTTTTGAAGAGAAGTGGGGAATGAAAACTCTTGATTTTTCTCACATAATCCTTTAATTACTAGATTATCGGTTTCAAGATGCCTAGCATCTCATCTTCAGATCCATTTATAATTAGGCTATCAAAAATTTTTAACCTAATTAGTACATATAGGGTAAATACACAATAATCAAAAAGGTTTTACACCAACTGACTCAATATACGTTACAAACATTTTTTTTAAAATATTTATGTACATGTTTATAAGGGAACTTATTACTAATTTTTATCCTAAGACTTATGTATCGTTTCAAATGGGAAGTTAAATTATTTATAAAAGGAAAAAAAAGTAAAAGAAGTTAATATGTTTACAGTTAAAATGACTATGGTTAATATCTTGATATATTTAAATACTTACATTTGATTACTAAGGAGTTGTCAGCATGTGATTGCAGAGAAATATATATACACATGGTAATATATGAAGATTGTAATGAATTATATTTAATAAAATTTAGGAAATCATTGTTTAATAAGTGGATGACTGTAGATTAGTTGAGTACAGTCATCCACTTATTAAACAATGATTTTCTAAATTTTATTAAATATAATTCATTCACAATCTTCATATATTACCATGTGTATATATTTTTCTGCAATCACATGCTGACAACTCCTTGCGAAAAAAAGACCCCTTTAAACCTTCTAAAGCAATTTGCAAAGTAATAGTTGCCCTTAGCGACCTCTAATTGAGCTTGTTTTTTTTTGCAAATCTGATAACGAACAACTTTCGTAATGTATTTGATATACTAAAAGTATTTAGTAGCGCAGATATATATCAGAATGTGAAGAAAACAGTTTCTTTTTGTTTTTAATAATGAAATTAAGCATAAGGATTTGATTGTCCGGGGTCTACGTTGAAGTCCGGGGTTTTCGCAAAAAATACGTATACTATCTATATTTCATGCCTGACAACGGGACTAATAATCCCATGCGGGTTTCGCATGTAAAGTTGCCACAAAGTAGGTACTGATTAATTTTAAAAATGGTTGATGAATATTGCAATTTTCGATCTGAAAGGATCAAAATCTCTAAAAGTTTTTGGGGTAGCAGATCAAGAATTTGTAAAAATTATATGAATATTCAAGATAGCGGATCCAAGGTAGTGGGCATTTTTGCCAGTTAATGTCTGAAAGAACTCAAAATCAGTCACTTGAGAATTTTGAAGTTTCTGATCACCATTTTTTTGTTAAAATTAATATTCAAGATGGCGGCTCTACGACGGCGGGCAGTTTTGTCATTTATGGTCAACATAAACTCAGAATTGGTATTTCGGAAATTTTATGGTCGCTGTTCACGAATTTTTTAGACAAAATTAATATTCAATATGGCGGCTCGAAGATGACGCTGGTCCCATTTATGGTCCGATTCGACTTCGACAAAATAAGTAAGAAAAAACATTTTTCTTGCTTATTTTACGGAAAAAGAGTCTTGATAAAGAGTTGTGTATCTTTTTAAAATCAAATAGGCGCAGGGAATTAATAGTTCACATATATAGGGTGTTCAGGAAATCGGACAAGTTTGACAAATATTAGAAAAAGCAATAGGTATGTTGCTTTTTTAATGAAATAATTGCCTTTGAACAATGCACCAAATCAAAACTTATTTTTAAGATGACATTGATTTTACTTATACAAGGGTGTTCGAACAAAACTTTGTTGTTAATGATATGAGAAAATGTAAAAAGGTATATTCTTAAATAAAATAAACAATAAATAATTGTTAACATTTACAATTTGACTTTAATTTAAACAAAAAAGAATTTCATATGTGTTACTTGCAAATACACCTCCACTTATGGTCCTTAGATTTTTCAAGCCTTAAGATAAGTTCTGGAAAACTATTTTTCTTCTTTATTAGGATTTAATTTTTCGAACACCAT